>PVJA010007447.1:0-57770 GCA_004027025.1 Myocastor coypus | reverse complement strand
AAAGAAAGAAAAGAGAGAGAGAGAGAGAGAGAGAGAGAGAGAGAGAGAGAGAGAGAGAGAGAGAGAAAGAAGCCCAAAAGGGAGTTACTCCAATTCAGTTTCAGGGAAAAATTGAAAGATTATTTTGACAATAACTGAGAATACAGAATCATTTTGTAGGCTATTGAAACAACCGTCACACACCCAGACGCCAACTGAGCACTGCACTATACAGAGACTAAAAACCTGGGGAAAAGGCTTTCTTCATTTCAAGGACCATACTTATGGTAGAAATTTGGGCTTGCTTTGAAATTTTATCAGGAATGGAGATCATACTTTCTTTCTTTTATTTTTTTTGCCTTGGGTAGAATTTGATTACTAAGAGCATTCATAACCTGCCTGCAAAAGGAGAATTTTATACATGTATTCAGAGGTCTCATCTCATTAATGAGGTAGTAACTAAATCAGGCTTTTTTTTTTTTTTAATGAGGTAGTAACTATAATCTGGAGTCTGTAGCCCTCTTGGCCTATATAAATATATCCCTATACATAAATGTATGCATATATATGTAATTCTATAGGAAAAATGAGGGGAGGGAAGAACTATAGCTGTCCTTCCAGGTGGATACATGTGTAAATCTGTTAGAGAAGGATCTAGGGCAGAGAAGGACAGACTCCAAGAAAGAGTAAGCTGTCTACCCATTCATTAGTTTATTTGCTCTCTAAATTCTCATTGAGTCAAGCGCTGGGGTAATTTGGCAGTTCAGATCAAAGCTCTGTATTCTTAGAACTTTGTGCTGGCATAACACAACTGTGATTTTCAGAACATTCTCTCCAAAAAGGTCAGCTTGTGAAAGTCTGCATGCCATATTATATCAATTAAATGTCAAGTGTCAATGGGTTAGGAGGGTAGCTCAGTGGCAGAGCACCATCTCAGCTCACATAAGGCCCTGGATTTAATTCCTAGTTTTTCAAAATGCAATCACAAACATTAAAAAAAGAAAATCCAACATGAAATTGATGACGGTGCTTCTCTTCAGGTGTGGCAGCCAAACTCCATCCCCATTTGGGAAAAGAATGGCTAAAAATAACTCTAGTAACAGAGAAAACATCCTGTCCGGAAAGCCAGGCCTGATAGCACAAGACAAAAAGCCAGCACCTCAGCCCTCAACACCAGCCCAGGCCACAGCCATACTTCCTCGGACCGCCTGATATTCTCACTGACTTTCACAAATTATTAGTGAAATGAATCTCTCACATTTTGGCACTCTCCCAAGCTCTTTGAAATCAAAATCCTTTGGGATATACTAGGTAGATTTCACCAAATTCAGGAATGTCACAGAAGATTTTATGAATTCATTAAGATGACTTTCTTCAACATAGAGTAAAGACATTAAATGACTGCCAAATAGCAGGAGGTCTAGAAAAAAAATGCTAAGATGGTTTTGCTGCTGTTGCAGCAAATAGATAATATAGATAGATGGATGGATAGATAGATATAGATATAGACATAGACATAGACATAGACATAGACATAGATATAGATATATAGATACTTGGTACAGCATCTCACTGGGCCGGCATGGCATGTGGTGCTGGGAATGGAGCAACCCTGGCCTTGCACTTGCCTATGCAAGCACTTAATCCACTGAGCTATCTTGCCAGATTTAGATATTATTACTTTTAAAGGGAAGTGTAAAGATGATAGTCACTAGACAGTTAGAGTTTTATAGTAGTGGTTACTCAGTGGGCTTGATTTCGTCAGTTTGATTCCATCTCTGAACTGCCTACTGAACTTCTCTGTCCAGGTTGGCACCTTTAGTTTCTGTGATAAGAATGCCACCCTGGAAACTATCAAATCAAGAAGTATGTGGTAAGTTCTGGGGCAGTTGGCATCTTGATGATAAAAGTAATTCTGTTTCTGCAAATGCATGGATGGAGTTCCCATCTAACTCCCAAAACTTCATGGAAGGAATGTCCACGATCTTCTATCTCACACTCATTGTTTTTTAGTTCTGTCACTAGTTAGTCACTCTAAACTGCAAACTCCCAGCTGCCAAAAGACCTTTCTGAGATATGACCAGTGTGCAGGTCCAAAGAGACAGGTCAAATGAGCTCCACATGGGTCAGGTGCAGCCCTTGCTGGAGGAAAAACTCCAGAGGGCCTGTTGTCCACATCCTGTACCACAGAGTCCTCCAGCTCAGTCCACCATGCTGAGTGCCTTGTGACCTGCCTCCCGACTAAAACATAGCTGATGGTTCTGTGCCCATGCAGTGGTCTGTGGGTCATCATAGTGGTGAGTCAGCACAGCGCAGGATACCAAAACCTATAAGATAGGCCTTTCCATCAAGTGCCCCCAAATCAGAACCTGTTTCAACACTGTAAACTTCACCCCAAGTCCAATCTGTTAAAAGCAGCAACCTTTGTCTCCTCCCGGAGGGTCTCAGCTTTTCCCCAGCTGCCCTTCCATGCCCAGCAATAAAGAATTTCTTTACTTTTCTCTTGCTTCTCTTTCCCACCAGAGGAAGGAACCTTACAACAGCCATCAGCATTTAGGTTGGTGGCACTGAGAGACCCTAAAATAAGTGATCTGTCAAGCAGGGGAGCTGTATTTCTAATGGTGACTTGCTAAAACCAATCACATGCTCTCTTTGGAGAGATGGCACTCTCAGACACACAAAGTGACTTTCTCATTATCAAGCTAGAAAATGGAATGAGAATCACAGGCAACAAGCAGCAAAGACGTTACTGGCACCAGCACGGGCGCCTCAGTAGCTGACAGTCATCAAGGAGGAGGTGAAATATCCAACACCCACAAATTAGAGAAGAGGCTTATTTTAGCTCTTGTTTCACTCCATGATCAATGGGCTCCATGTATAAAACCACATGGTAGAGGGGCATGTAAAAGGAAAAGTTATTGATAAATCTCCCTCCTTGTCTCCTCTCTCTCTGGTTGCTTCCTAGAACCAGACGGTGAACAGCTTTACTTTGCCAGGTTTTTCCAAAGGGACTTTTTTTGGTCTTTTTACTATTTTGTTTTTTGGTACCGGGAATCGAACTCTGGGCCTTGCACTTGCTAGGCAAGCGCTGCGCCACTGAGCTACATCCCCGGCCCTTTGCCAGGTTTTTCTATTGTGCTGTTTCTATCTTGGAGCCATACTACCAGGAGCTGTAACCATGGACCACAATAAACTTCTGCTCCTTTAAATTATGGATATGGGAGGCTATGTCCCAGCAACAAAAAAGTAACTAAGATACCTGATTTTATCGTACTTGGGGGCAGATACTGTGTTTTACAATTTGAAGGCTTCTAGCCACCCTGGATCCAGCAAGCCTGTCTGTTCCATTTTTTTTCCCAGCAGCTCAGTTCATTGTTAACATTTTTTAGCAGAAAAACATTTTTTTTTTTTTTTTTTTTTTCTGGGACCGGGGTTTGAACTCACGACCTCGCACTTGCCCGGCAGGCACTTGTGCTATGGAGCTATCTCCCCAGCCCCTAGACTTAATTCTATAGATATAGGGAAAAGAAACTCCAAACCTGAAAGATATCTGGGATGAATTTGTGTTCTCTAAAATCAAAGAATGAATTTTAGGAACAGTGGAGCTTACGAGCAGAATATATATATATATATATATATATATATATATATATATATATATATATATATATATTTTATTTTATTTTTTATTTTTTCTTGTTTCAGAGCCTTTGTTTATTCACTCATTTTTATGGCCGGCTCAGCCCCGAGGGCAGGGTGGGCGCAGCATGTGGTGCTGGGGATCGAACCGCGGTCCCTGAAGCCGCCCAAGCTTTCCCAAGCAGGCGCTTTAGACCACTGAGCCATCCCGCCGGGCCCGAGCAGAATATATTTATTGTGGGAAAGAAAGCTCCTGTCTGAGAGAGGGACAGAAGGGGACCTGAGTGGATTGCCAAGGAGCCATTCCTTTTTAGGGATTTTTATAGAGCAAAACCATGAGGTGAGGCAGGTCCAATGTGGGAAACATGGGATCTCATAAGGTGGACATGAGGTGGGACAAAACTATGGGCCAGCCAGCAGGGGACATAGCTCTGTGGCATAAGGGCTTGCCTGGCAAGCACAATAGCCCGAGTTTGATCTCCAGTTGGTGGGGGGGGGCACAAAACAAAACAAAACTATGGTCAACCAGCAAGATTACAAGTATAATTGCTCAGGTAAAATTGAGTAAATCAGGATCAAACAGGGAAGCAACTCAAGTAGTAAATATGAATAGAGCACAGGGACTTTCCCTGTAGTGGGGTGGGTTAGTGACTCTCACTGGTTTTTTCAAGATAATTGAAAAACCTATTTGGAACATGAATCCCTAATTTCACCACTACAGAAGTATGTGGCTGCATTTGTTCAACCTTTTGTCTAGAGGCCTGATCCACAGCTGAAGTGACTCTCTCTCCCACAGTTCAAGGTACTTTGTCTTGCTAGAGTATAGTATAAACAGAATTTATTTCTGGGGAAATTAAAACAGTCCATGTAACCTGTTTCATTGTGATAGCTGCTTTATTGCAGTGATCTGGAAAGCAACATATCTCTGAGCTATTTATTGCCTGTGCTGGTTTTTGAAAAGTCTGTGAGATACATCAGTGAGGTCCTACAGGGCAGAGGATATGTGAGCTTTGGGGCTAGAGTATTTGAATGCAGAGCTATCCAGAATCCTGGAGATTCTTCTTTATACCTTCTTAATTAGCAAATCATTCTCTGAAACAGTCACCATCTACTTCATATATATATAGACCCGCTCAGTCTGCCCTGGGGGATGGGGCTGGCACAGCATGTGGTGGGGATTGAACCATGGTCCCTGAGGTTGACTAAGCTTGCCTAAGCAGGTGCTTTAAACCGCTGAACCATCTCAACCGCCCACCATCTATTTTTTGCATCTAGGTATCTGGAGAAAAACCACGCTCTCTAGAGTACTTTCTGTTAATAGGAAAATGGTTTTCAATGGGTTGGGTTCCCCCACTGCCTGAGTGCTTAGAGATGGATTTATTAGAATTCAAGGGGACTCGAGATTAAATCTTGTCTTGTGCTGGGAACTGAAGGCTGCAGCACTTGGAAGGATGAAACAATGTTTCAGGAGTAGTTCGATAACACTTAACAGTCTCTAAATTCTAAGAATAAGTTTACATCATTTCACTTTCAGAAGCTTCCAACTGCTGGTCAGCCTCTTTGTTTTCTCTCATAATAAGAAAATGAGAGAATGTTCTCATTCCCTCTAAATTCAGCACAGGGAAAAAAAGAAAATCTTTATCTAGCTCTTTACACTAAACTTACTACTATAGGGGCTGGGGAGATAGCTCTGTGGCACAAGTGCCTGTCTGGCAAGTGCAAGGTCATGAGTTTGAACCCCAGTTCCGCCAAAAAAAAGACTAAAAAAAAAAACTTACTACTATTGAACATCCTGAAGTGGACCTTCTGGCAAAGAAATAGACAGGAGGGGCCATCTGCTGGGGATGCAGTGCTGCGCACGCTTGCACTCCAATACTAGGCCCCTTACGGGCTACCGGGGGCTCAGGTCTAGGCTAGGGAGTGTGAGTCACAGAGCTGCCCTAGGCACGTTACAGCCCGCCCGCTTATCAGGATGAGCCGTCGCTGCTTACAAAGTCCTTAGTCCGTGTCAGGGATTGCAGATGCATATTTTATATGATTTGAGGGAGCAGGACCTAAACAGCTCTACCTTGTGACGATATACGTTTCCGGTTGAACAGTGTTCTATCTACATTACGACAAATTGTATTTTTTCTTAACATTTATTCAAATTAAAAAAAAACATTTATTCAGATTCATGGGAGAAATATTTACACTGATTGTCGCATGATGGTAAATATCAAGACCCATCAAACTGGAACGTAGTGCCGGGCGCAGAAGATGTTTTCCTTGAATTCTGAGGGTCATGCGCACTTGGGATCCAACTCAGACCTCATGACTGTGCAGAAGTCTCCCTCGATTGAAGATTGAAGCCCAGGTCCCTTCCCTTGTGCCCGCCCTGCCGCCCCCCCCCCCCCCCCCCCCCCCCCCCCCCCCGCTCCGAGACCGGAGAAGAGGCCTTGGTCCCGGCCGGGCCAAACGCTCGGGAGCCAATGTCTTCCGTCCTTGATCTCGAAGCTCCACCCTCATCGTCCCTGGCAGCGAAAGGGCGAATCGTTTGCTCAGCAGGGGCCTTCGGGGCGGGGCTCCGGTGGAAGGGGCGGGGCAAGGCCCTCCGGACACCGCCCAGCGCTGGTGGGCGGGACCTTTCCGGGCTGGGCCGGCACACGTGGTGCGGAACTGTGCGGCGCTCGCGGTGAGTAAGCGGGGTCTTCTTCACGGTTGTTCTCTGGCTGCGTGTGGTTGGTGGAAATTGCCCTGCTTCTAGTGGTTGCTCTGGCTCTTGGCCAACGTCTTGCGGGAACACCACCCGCGTGTGCTGTGAGCATCAGGAGGCCTCACCCGGTCACCCTGGGAGGGCCTGGGCTAGGGCGCTCCTCCTGGGGGGCCCCCGCCCGTCCCCTGGGTGCCAGGGCGCCTGGTCCTGGTGGGGTCTCAGGGATTATTCCTCACTGCCTTCCTAGAGAGGCTTGCGGAGGACGCAACCTTTCCCTAGACACAGCTTGGGTTCAGAAGGCCTGGTAGGGTCCAGCCCGCACTGGCACTGCAGGCCACAGGTTGCTCGTGGGAAGGGGGGAGGGTGGTCTCGCAAAGATTGCCCTACTTGCTAACCCTTCGTTCCGCCAGCCTCAGTATCTTTATCTGTAGATTGGGGCCGATACATGGCACCCAGTGCTAATGTCCTCGATACCCTGGACCTCTGTGCAGAGGTCACTGTGGTGTTTGAAAGTCGCAGTTTGTTTCTAGAGTCTTCTTAGTGTAACTGGGGTGTAAGGAAGAGGAATTATCGTGAAATCTGTTCCTGATAGCCAGTGGTGGCCTTGTTTGCAGGGAGGAGTGGCAAAGATAATATCCTGGTATGTGTAAGTTATTTTATAGAAGGGCAAATAGCAATTACCACCCATTCACAGTGGCTTGTGTTAAGATTTGGAGCCATGATTCATTTATTTATTTAATATATACTTTAAACTGTCAAGGGACCAAGTCTGAGATTCTCAGAACCGGTATAATCATCGTATATTGCTGTCTCCTTACAGGCACGCTAGCGTCTCCAGCCTCTCTTTAAGTTATGTTGCTCACCATAAATTTAGATTTCAAGAGGTGGTAAGGCTGTCATCTATTTGAAAGGATAGTATTTACTTTTGTTTGCTTATCCTTATCCCATGGAGCATCACCTTAATAAGTGAGCTTCAGTAGGACACAAAAATGGCTTTAGGTGGAGGCTTCATGGGGGGAGGTAAAACAGGAGTCATCCAACTTGTGAGAGAGAGAGAAGGGAGCCTGACCTGATCTGCTTTGACCAGTCTGAACAGTTAATGGGGGAGGTGCTTTGAGCACAGCCCTGGTGCTTCTGAGGATAGGTGAACAGCCATCTCTGGTTAAACTCCTTGGTGAAAGGTGCAATTTAGATGTAATTAGATCTTTGACTTCCACTAGACTGTTGATTTGGCTAATATATAAATGAATAAAAATACAACACAGGGTTTGGGATTTGTGGCTTTTAATGACCAGGAACCCAAATGAGAAACTCCCAGTGTAATATATGGTCCTGCTGAATAGCATTTCATCTTATGTAGGCAGATGGCTTCCCTGAGTTCATTTCTTGTGACATATGGGGGAAATTTGACTTAGTAGTAGTCATGAAATGCCTCACAGGCTGCTTTGGTGTTCATGGGCTGCATTTTCCTTGAGGCAATCTGAAATGAGTTTCTTAGCAGAGACAGTGTGAATCTGCCAGGCCAAGAGGTATGGTAATGTTTCATGCTCTGTCACTGTGTTGGGAGAGGAGAAAGATGGGAGAGAACCCTGAGAACTCAGTAGTTTGATTTCTTTCTCATATAAAAACCACGTTTGATACTCACTATGCCCAGTGAGTTCCTATCTGTAGCAGTGCTCTGTGCTTCAATAATGAATCAAATTACCCCTCTGCTTAGAGACCCTTCTATACCAAGAACACAGTGTGTCCATGTGCAGGCCTCAGTCCCATGTGGCTGTGGTAGGATATCACTTCATGTCACCTCAAGATGAAGTTGCTTGGGCAGCTGAGCTTTTTCCCACTTCTGTTTCAGGCTGCGTCCTATCCCTGAAAGAAACAGAAGAGAACCACTTTTCAGAGTCTCAATGTCAGAGTCGTCTCAATTTCATATTCATTATGATTTTTAAAAGCAGTTTCCCTGATTTACTTTCCCCTATATCTGTAACATAGCATGAGTTATGTAGTTTAAGATATAAAAGTTGGAAGTTAGAAAATGTGAATAAAAGACTGCCAGTGATGTAAATGTTTTTGTTTATTTTAAATGTGTTTTTAACTGATGTTTATGTTCATCTAAAAACATAAACATTGTATATAATTATGGTATATCATGCATAATATGGTATGTACATGTATACGTGTGCAAGGGTAAGTGTATCTGTCTCCTTAAACATTGATCATTTCTTTACAGTAGAACATTCAAATCCTTTCTTAGTTTTCTGAAATCTATGGTGTGTTACCCATTGTCACTCTACTGTACAGTGAATATTTCTTCATCTCAGATCTTTGTGAAGATTAGATATACTATGTGGCCTTTTGGCAATTTGGGCTCAGTTACTGTGTATGTGTGTGTGGGCGTGTGTGTGGGTATTTGTGGTTGAGGCAGGCCTTGAGTTCACTTTGTTGCCCAGGCTGGTCACGAACTAGCAAAAATCCTGCTTCAGCTCCTCAGCTTTAGCTTCCCAAGGGCTGGGATTATACGTGTGTGCCACCACAACCCATTAAGTCATCTTTCCTAAACTGAGTTTGTCTAAATATCTTCTAGTCATTGTTCCTGGAAAGAACCTGCCTATAATTTCATCAGCTAAGGCCTTTCCTTCATTTACCTGCTGTTGGGTACCCAGTTTTGTGTAGATTCTCCCTTGGAGAAAAGCAGAGAAGATCAATCTCTGCCAGACTGCTCTTGGCCTGGGAAGCGCTCACTTCCTGGAGAATCCTGTGACCAGTGTTGCAATCTGATGGGGAGGGAGGCTGAGCCTTCACATTCCGATCTGCACTAATTACTTTCACCAGTCAGCCTCAGTCCTTCCCTGCAGCCAGGACTAACAGGGTCCTCTCCTTTCCAGAAACTGTCTGCTATCTGCTGTAAAGATGTCAGCCCTGAGTACCCTGTTTCAATATATTGATGAAAACCAGGACCGCTACATTAAGGTAAGGGAGTATTTCCTTCTAAGAAGACATTCTTAGTTGGGTTTCATTCTGTAGGTCTCTGAGTAACTTTCAAGAAGTTAAAGCATGTATTAGAGAAACGTTATATAGCGTTCTAATTACAATGTAACTAAGTTATACTTTTGGCATTTGACAAAATGTTAATCTTTTTCTAGAAATAAACACTATTTGAGATTATTTAATCCCCATCTATGATTTCTTGAAATGCTTGTGCATTAAAGAAATATTTTGCTGGGCGTGGTTGTGCACACCTGTAATCCCAGCACTCGGGAGGCTGAGGCAGGAGGATTGGTGCGAGTTTGAGACCAGCCTGGGCTACAAAAGTGAGCTCAGGACCAGCCTCAACTGCATAGTGAGACCCTGTCTCAAAAAGACAAAAAAAAAAAAAAAGAAATATTTTGTAGGGGCCAGGGAGATAGCTCTGTCGCACAAGTGCCTGCCTAGCAAGTGCAAGATCGTGAGTTTGAATCCCAGTCCCACCAAAAAAAAAAAAAGAAATATTTTGTATTTAGAATGTTATAAGTGATTTAGTAATGTCACATATTAATGTTTGATGTTAGTTTAATTGTGCTATAATTCTTTGTAGATATCTCTCAGAATCTTTAGTTTCCTCATTCTAAAAACAATAACTGAAAAATGGCTGTTGTCAAGATAATAAACTGATTTGGATTGTGAAAGTATTAGGTGTTTTTCTTATCTTTCAGTTGCAATTTTGTTCACATATAAACTTTTATGCAACTATGTACATTTTACATTTACACCATTCTGACATTTTTCATTCTTTTGTTTCTGGTACAGAGTTAGTACAGTTTTTTTTCAATCTAAAAGAAAAGCAAATGTGAAAGCTCCCATCTTTACAACTAGTATGTTCAGGATGGAGCGGGTATAGGTAGTAATTCAGACTAATGTCCAGAAATATGGCAGAATCGTGTGTACCTTTCTTCCCTGAAGGAGCAGCTTTTCAAAATCCTTTCTTACTTACTCTCCTAAAACAGAAACTTGCAGGATGGGTGGCCATCCAGAGTGTATCAGCCTGGCCCGAGAAGAGAGGAGAGATCAGAAGAATGATGGAGGTTGCTGCCGCTGATATCCAGCAGCTGGGGGGCTCTGTGGAACTGGTGGATATTGGGAAACAAAAGGTATGACCTGGTGTTCCTGGCCTAGTAGGACAAAGCCAGCAGCTTCTGCCTGGGGACTGCAGGTCTGATTCTGTGGGTTCTTGGAGGATCTTTTGTGTCAGATTCTCAGCTCATCTTTTTTTTTTTTTTAAATTTCTTTTAATAAGAAATAATATTAATTGATAGAATGCATATTGTTGTCTTCATAATAGTTGTTGAGAGTACAAGATGCAGACATGATAACTCTTCTAAACACTATTGGTGGGGCCCAGCGGGATGGCTCAGTGGTCTAAAGCGCCTGTTTGGGAAAGTTTGGGCGGCTTCAGGGACTGCGGTTTGATCCCTGGCACCACATGCTGCGCCAGCCCTGCCCTCAGGACAGGCTGAGCCGGCCATAAAAATGAGTGAATAAACAAATAAAGGTTCTGAAACAAGAAAATAAATAAATAAATAAATAATTTAAAAATAAATAAATAAAAAATAAACACTATTGGTACAAATATTTCTTCTCATCGAAATAAGAGAAAGTAGTTGTAAACATAGAACAGTATTCCATAATAGTAGTGGGTTATTGGCAGAACTGGCAGTATTGGATCTCAGCTTATCTTTAAAACAGGCAAGAGAGGCTAGACTGTATTTAGATGATACATCCATGTGATTGCTCACTGTTACTAAGGTTTTGTAATACTCAGCTTTTTTTCTCCAGAAGAGAGACTGTCTGCTGTAGGCTATTACTCTAGAATAAGTACATGTGATGGTCACGCTTAGAGAATAGCTGAAGTTCCCTTCCCAGAAATCAGAATGCTTTTAAATGGGGAAGTTATACTTTATTCATGCCTCTTTAAAAATGGTAAAGACTCACATACATGCACATACACGTACACACACATTTTGCCACCTGAACACTAGATCACAAGAGATTTTGTGAGAGGGGCAAAGAAGGAGTCAGTTATACTGGTAGGTGACAATGGCTTGTGTTATTTTTTAACTTAAATGAATAGTCTCACTTCATGATACTTATTCTACTATTTTAGCTTGACGTAATTTCAGCCCCATGTGAAGTATATGTTCCATGCAGTCTGTTTTCAAAGTTTGGAAGCCTCTTTTATACTCTAGGGTGTCAGTTTTGGTTTATCTGTATCCTTGCACTCTCTAATTTAACTGTTAACTTGAGGTTATAGGCCTCTCCCATCTTTGGGTGGTATGTCTATAGCAGGCTCAAGCCGGATGAAAACCAGGACTTCTTCACTTCTGGTCCAGTATTGTTCTTTTGAGATTTTCTCCTAACAAGAAGTTTTAGAATTGACTTAAAATATATTGTAAACTAGGTATAAGGGCACACACCTATAATCCTAGCAATTGGAAGGCTGAGGCAGTAGGATCACCCCGACAGTCAGCCTGAACTACATAGTAAGACCCTGTTTCAAAAAGCAAAACAACAAAAATAGTTTTCCTGTCATTCTTAGAAGAATAAACCAAGTTTCTTCATATTGTTTTCAATTAGGTATATGCTTAACTTTCTCCCTTTTTATTGCTAATATATTTTGTGTATAATAAATTTTTTAAAGAAGTTTTGTACTATAATAGATAGATGCATTGTATGTATCACTGATTTTACCTTGGAAGTTGTTAAGAAAGGACTGTCTATATATAAAGATTGAAAAAACAGTTGTACTATTTTGATGTATTTTTACTCAGGAATTGAAAGGTTTCTTACTGTAGGGAAGTTCTGTATAATGGTTTTGCAGGTAGTCATTGCATATCATATCTTCTCTCCCCATGGATTTACGGTGATACTTCAGTTGTCCAACAGCTCCAGGCTCAAAATTTCCACTACACAAAGAGCAAAGTTTGAAAAAGATGTGCTCAGTGTTGTATAACTTTGCTGCATACTTGAACTGAAAGTCCAACTTGAAAAACTGTGTGGGCCAGGAGCGAGTCAGGTGGCAGGCCTCATCACGACACAGAAGGATGACGCTTCAGCCTTAGCTCCCTCTCAACCAGATAACGTGTAATGCCATGTTGTGCGATACACTCCTCATTGGGCTTTTTTTTTCTTTCTTATTTGCATAAAATATTGTAAACATGGCCTTAAAGGAAGTTAGTGATGCCAACAGGAAAGCTAACAGGAACACTGAGAAGCACAACAGAGTTAACGAAATAACTGCAGAGTCTGTTGAAGTCCTGGGAAAATGAATTTATAAGTGTAATTTGGGAAGCCCACAACCAATTATATGGGTTTTCATTATTTCTTTTTTTTTATTTTTTTTTATTTTTCTTATTTCAGAACTTTTGTTTGTTTGTTTGTTTATTTATTTTTATGGCCGGCTCAGCCTGCCCTGAGGGCAGGGCTGGCACAGCATGTGGTGCTGGGGATCGAACAGCAGTCCCTGCAGCCGCCCAAGCTTTCCTAAGCAGGTGCTTTAGACCACTGAGCCATCCTGCCGGGCCTTCATTATTTCTTATAGCAAAAAATATGTTATTTGTCAAACTTTTCAGTGCCTGAACATGAACTTGGAAAAGAATCAATTTGAGAACTGAAGTTATCACTGATTTGGCAGCAGTGCTCTTTGTTTAGAGGGGTGATAAAGCTGGATGTGGTCTCACACACACACACACACACACACACACACACACACACACACCTGTTTGTAATCCCAGCAATCTGGAGGCTGAGGGAGGAGTTCAAGGCCAGCCTGAGCTACACAGTGAATTCAAGGCTAACTGAACTACATAGCAAGACCCTATTAAAATAAACAAAAACAGAGGGAGCCCTAGCTTGAGTCCCATGGGCAGGTGGTGCTGTCTGCAGGCAGGTTACCATGAGCACATGCAGCAGCCCTGAGTGTTTCCAAGTTTATGGAAGAAAGACTATTAAATTTCCTAGGCATGGGGGCTGGGGAGATAGCTCCGTGTCACAAGTGCCTGCCTGGCAAGTGCAAGGTTGTGAGTTTGAACCCCAGTCCCACCAAAAAAAAAAAACAAAAAAAAAAATTTCCTAGGCAGGAAACTTAAAAAGCAATGTTTGCCTCTGGTGGCTTCAGGCTAATATAATGAGGGCGGATGTATGAAAGCTCCTTTGTAGTTTGAGCCAGTGAGGGACATCAAGGCCACGTGCTGGTAGCTATTAAGTTATGAGTACTTGAGTATTTGCAAGTAGAGCTTACTGAGTAGGCCAGTCCTATGTCCTTAGAGAATTCTGACTACCTCAGGAGCCCTGGGCTTAGCTATCACCAGTATTGTCTTGGTCTAGTTCGTTTCCAGTTGCTATTCTTTTCACTTCTTAATTGTAGGAGATTAGTTTCATTGGTGTAGGTGTGTGTTATGTTTGCTGATGGGTATTTTTTGTAAAGATTATTTTCAAATCAGTAGAATAACATAAATGTGTGCTGTCTGGTTGGAACTCACTTCCTCTTGTAGCTGAAATGAGAGTGTCCATGCTTCTGCCCTTCCCTGCCACTTGCTGATGAAACTTAATAGCAGTCAGCTTTTCTGTTGCAATATAGGACAGGTAGAGGAGGTACAAGGGCTGTGGACTTGGCACAAGCCAAAGGGCCTTGGTTTAAAGTCACAGGCAGAAGGCATGGTCCACCTGAAGGTCAGAGAGGACCTGAGGTTGATTTGCTTTTATTCCCCACCCTTTTGTTCTAGTGACTTAATGACCTGTTCTCCATTCTTACAGATGACTGGTAGCAGGCCTTTGGGGACAAGCAAAGACAAATCAAATGTCCTTACTTCATTTAGTATAGTTTAGTATGGGTTGTGTTTCTTTGTTTCTTGGTTTGTGGCCTATCCTATGCATAATACATTCTACATTTAGAATTTAAAAAATATATCTTTTGATTTAAGATTGTTATATGCCCCCAACCACACCCCTGTACATACTGGGGGTAGAACTCAGGGCTTTCATATTAAGCTACATTCCCAGCCCTTTTTTATATTTTATTTTTAGATAGGGTTCTACTGAGTCACTAAGTTGCCAGGCTGGATTTGAACTTGCAAACCTCCTGCCTTGGCCTGCCATGGTGCTGAGGTTATGCATGGGAGTCATGACATACAACAAGATTATAGTTGTTTTCAGCTATCATTTCAGCAAATAACAAACTAAGTTGCATGCCAGACTCAGCTTCTGTTGTTTTGTCATACAAAACTTTAAAAAAAAAAAAAACCATCTTTAAAATCTATAAAATTAGGGACTTGGGAGATAGCTCAGTGGTCTGAGCACCTGCTTGGCAAGCACAAGGACCCAGGTTCAATCCCCAGTACCACATACTGTGTTGGTCACCGATACTGGGTGTGGTGGCATGCTTCTATAATCCCAGCAATGGGGAGGCTGACACAGGAGGACCACCACAAGTCCAAGCTGCATAGCAAGACCCTGTACCAAATAAATAAACAAATGATTAAAAGAAGAAAAATTTGTGAAATTAATAAATGTGATTCAGTTAAAATAAATTCTTGTTAAAGAATAACTTTTGAACAGTATGATCTTTTGGTGGGGGAGAGGGATACCAGGAATTGAACTCAGGACCTTGCTCTTCCCAGGTTGGCACTATGCCATTGAGCTATGTCCCTGGCCAAATGATCCCATCTTTTAAACTTTATGACAGAAGTTGGTTGACCAGAGTAGATAAGAAAGCCTAGGTATGTTTTATACCTGCTGTAAATTCTGAGCTTATTAACAGGCGTGTCCCCGATGATTTCCTTCAACTTAGCTTCCTGATGGCTCAGAGATACCTCTTCCTCCCATTCTGTTGGGCAAACTGGGCAGTGATCCACAAAAGAAGACAGTGTGTATTTATGGACATCTGGATGTGCAGCCTGCAGCCCTGGAGGACGGCTGGGATAGTGAGCCTTTCACCTTGGTGGAGCGAGATGGTGAGGGACAGAACAGTGCCTCATCCTAATAGAGTATTGCCTCCGGGCAGCATTTTATTGTTTTATTTTTATTTTATTTTATTTTATTTTTGTGGGACCTGGGATTGAACTCAGGCCCTTGCACTTGCCAGGTAAGCACTTATTCTACTGAGTTATTTCCCTGGCCCCTTGGGCAGCATTTTTGTCACTCTACTGGAGAGTATTCTGAAGGCAGCTGTGTTTCCTAGATACCTGTCTGCCCTGGTGAGGAGAGAACAAGGATAGCTTGTTCCCACAGAGCTTCTGGGCTAGACACCAACAGGCATGGCAGGCCCTGAGAAAGGCCCATTGGAGGCTGGCCTCTGCCATGCCCTCACTCTCATTTCTGAACTCACACTCATTACGTATGTGACGGTACATGACAGTCAGTACAGACACCCCATCATTTGCCTCTAGCCCCTCCTCTAACTTCATGCAGAGTCTATCACATGTCTCCTGCCTTGGTGTGCACTGAGTCCATGACTGCAAAAATGAAAGATCATTTTCCTTAAAGAAACATCATCTAGAGCCAGGCGTGGTGGCTCATGCCTGTAGTCCCAGCACTCGGGAGGCTGAGGCAGGAGGATTGGTGCGAGTTCAAGACCAGCCTGGGCTACAAAAGTGAGCTCAATCAAGGCTGCATAGTGAGACCCTGTTTCAAAAAGACAAAAAAAAAAAAAAAAAAAAAAATCATCTATACAACTTAAGCATAGACCTTGTCCTTGTCCTGGTGTTGTTGTTAGCCTACAGCTAACTACAGTTAATCAGCTACTTGGACTTGGACTTGGACTTCACTCCTCTTGAGTGCCAGATGACACACGGTCACTTTAGTGGTTCTTCACCTCATCTTCATAACTCACCCCTCTCTTGTCTGAATGGAAAAGGCACCATCCTCCTTCCCCCTGCACCAGAGAAGGCCAACCTGTCCCTGTCCTCACCCTCCATGGTACCTCTTCACTGAGGGCCTCCCGGTGCTGGTTTATGTCATCCCTTTCCCCATCCAGCCTTACTTCTTCCATACCTTTTCTGTACTGCTCCTAAACTGACCCAAGTATGCTTCTCTGACACCTCTCAAGAGTCAGATCAGTGCAAAAAGTCCTTACAACCCCCTACTGATCCCCCTTCCTGGTTCCTCTTCCACCTGTGCCCACCCACACAGGCCCACAGGACCTACTCTGTGCTGTGGGAAGAATCCTGGCCTCCTGTGCTCAATGGCTTATACATCAGCACCTGTCACCCCTGGTCCGTGAGGAGGCTTCCTTACGTACCCAGACAGGATACCCACTCACTAGACTAGAGCATCTTCTCTATAGATTAGTAAAGCTCTCCAGACCATAAGTAACCTTGATAACACATCTCCAGCTGCATATGCCCTTGAGAGGAGCCCTGGAAGGTGGGGTATGAGTCATGTGTCTCTGTGTTGGCGTGCTCTAAACCAGCACTGTCCCAGCCACCATAGTTACTTGGTGCCTGGTTTCCATGAGACTATACTCGCGGTTGTAGAGCAGAATGAAGTCTGTGGATAGACTTTCTTTTTTTATTATCATTTATAGGATACAGGGTCTCACCACACAGCCCTGTTTCAGGACTGGCGTGGCATGTGATACCAAGGATCAATCTTAGGTCCTTGTGCTTGCCAGACAGGCATTTAGAATGCCCAGTTATCTCCCTAGCCTTACCCTCTGAGCTATCTTTTTTATGGTGCTGAGGATCAAGTCCAGAGCCCCAGCCATGCTGGGCAAGCACTTTTCTGCTGAGCTACACTGAGCCCGAGCTATCATTGCTGGTGGACACCACCCTGGCCTGGGCATCTGCCTCTGTTCCAGAAGCAAATGTGGGAAGGGCACTGCATGGCTGGTGATACTAGCTGGAAGCGGTCATATTTTTCTGTTTTCAATGCAATGATTAAAAAGAAAAATAGAAAAGTCAGTAATAAAAACAAAAGTTCTATTTCTTATCAAAATAGATGTCACAGTTGGTGTAAGGAAAGGGTTTATAGTAGTTTTATGGTCATGGTATGTGTGATTCCTAAATGTGGCTCAACTTATATAGCCACCAGCTGCATTTGGTAGTTTTTAATGAACTGCCAACTGGTAGGGATTTCCTGGATTTGGTTTTAAGTGTCTGACCTAATTTAGCAGGAGTGTAGCTCTGGCCAGGTTCTGTGACAAGGACGGGGTATGTTAGAGATACCCAAATGAGTTGCCTTCTTGACCACAATGACCTTCTGTGGACTCTAGCAGTGGTTTTGGGTGGACACTCCAGGCTTCTGATATGGAGAGGATCATAAGCAGCCACATGTGGTTGTACGAAGATGTTAGCAGTTGTTCATTTTAGACAGGCCCCTGTCAAATTCTCTAAATCAGTAACCATGTTGGATTTGCTGATTGCTGTTGTAGGCAAGTTGTATGGGAGAGGTTCAACTGATGACAAGGGACCTGTGGCCGGCTGGATGAATGCCCTAGAAGCGTATCAGAAGACAGGTCAGGTATGCCTCCGCGTCCAGATTCTCCTGATTCACTGGGTTCTGCTGAATGTAGGGAAAGACTGTTAAACAGGAGAAAGCACAACCCCATGTTAATCAGCATGGGTGATTGAGAGTTAAGATTATCACCCTTCCCAACTTGGAAAAACATTAAAAGGTAATTGTTTTACAGATGCTCAAAGGTCATACTGTTGACCGACAACAAAAGTCTTTGCAACACATTCAATGTGATTTTTTTCCTTTCTTCCTATTTTTTTCTCTCTTTTTTTTTTTTTTGGTGGAGATCAAACACAGGGCCTTGTGCATGCTAAGCAAACCATCACTGAGCCGCATCAGTGATTCACATCACAATGTGGATAATTGGTGCAGGGGCCCGGCAGGATGGCTCAGTGCCTGCTTGGGGAAGCTTGGGCAGCTTCAGGGACCGCGGTTCGATCCCCGGCACCACATGCTGTGCCAGCCCTGCCCTCCGGGGTGGGCTGAGCCGGCCATAAAAAATGAGTGAATAAACAAAGGTTCTGAAACAAGAAAAAAATAATAAATAAATTTAAAAAAAAAAGATAATTGGTGCATCTGACTTACACTTTCTTTCACAATAAAGTAATAGGCATTTTTGTCAAAGCTTTGAGTCTTATATCTGAGAAAGGTCTCAGACTCTTGACCCAGAGGGAAATCCTGTATAGGAGGGAATATACAGAACTAATTTTGTGGCCAAACTGAGTGCTGGCCAGAGCAGCCAGAAAGCCTCAGCCCCTCCTGGGTCCTGTGGAACTTTTAGTTTTGTGCTGGAGAGGTGTGGGTGACACCAGAATGACAAGAGGCTATAAACAGGGCAGAGCCCTCCCAGGAGTTCTTTTTATACCAGTTTACTTCCCAGTTACTGGAAAGATTTCATGGGGTGCAGAGTAGAGGAGGAGGGTGAGTTTGAACCACGACTCAGCGGACTTGAGCCTAATTTGTTTCAGGACTTGTGTGGCCTCTGGCAAGTTGCCTGGCTTATGTGCAACCTTCTTCTGTCAGGATAGGGCTGCCTGTCTCACCAGGCAGAGCTGGGAAATGACTCAGCCCCAGGACGGTGTGTCATATTGACCCTTGAGTTCCTAAGACCAAGCCACTGTTTCTGGACCAAAAGCTGTGCTGGTACTGCAACAGGTCCTTGTCCATCATCCTTGCATTAGCACAGGCCTTCTGCCACAGTGAGGACTCGGGAAAGCTTCTTGTGCGCTGGTCTTTGCCCTTATGTGACAGAGGGAACAGCTCAGGCTTCCCTGGATGCTATCTATGCACTCACACTAAGCAGCCATGGGGATCTCTCAGTTAGGGCTTATGTAGGCATGGTATAGAGGGCTTCCCATTCCAAAGTGGGAACTGTACTCTGCAGACCATTACTTGCCTGTGGCTGGGCTGTAAGAGGGCAGATATTTAAATTTGCAGCTTCATAGCATTGGTGGCTTTCCATCTGTTGATTCTGGAAGGTAGGTAAGAAAGCTAAATCCCTCTCCTTATCTTTACCTCTCACAGGAGATTCCTGTCAATGTGCGATTCTGCCTCGAAGGTATGGAGGAGTCTGGCTCTGAAGGCCTGGATGAGCTGATTTTTGCCCAGAAAGACACCTTCTTTAAAGATGTGGACTATGTTTGCATTTCTGACAATTACTGGCTGGGGAAGAAGAAGCCCTGTATCACATATGGTCTCAGGGGCATTTGCTATTTCTTCATTGAGGTACAATGCTGAGTGGGCTCGCTGACCCCTAAGTGCCTTTATTCCTCTGTACCCTAAAGTACACAGGTTCTACCAGGTGCGATGGAGGATGGCCATGAGTTCAAAGCCACCTTGGGCTTCTAAGTAGTGTAGTTCGAGGCTAGCCTGAACTGCAGAGGAAAAACCTGTCTCAAAATGACCAAAACAAGAAAAAGGAAAAAGAGAAGGCATACACCAAAAGTCACTCATAGATGGAGAAGCACAGGGCAAGCTGAGCACGCTGCTTCTTAGGCTCCGTAAACAGTCCTAACACCCCGCCGGCATGCACGATGATAATGTGTGATGATCAGAAGTCCATTTCTTAGCAGTGTCAAGTTAGGCGGTATTATTACTAATGTTGTCTTGAGCAATTGTGAGAAGACTGACACATATAAGAAGCATTTGAAAAATATTTCTATTTAAAATGTCCATACTTTAGTCTTAAATCTCTTTACCTGTGATTGAGTTATCTTTGGGTGACAGAAACTGTCTTAGTTACTTTACTCATTGTTCCCAACACCTGTAAGTTAAAGAAGTAAAGATTTATTTCATCTCACAGTTTATATTGTTGAGATTTCAGTCCATAGGTAGCATAGGTAGCATGGCAGAGAAAAAAGAGTTTGTGGAATGGCAGGGAGGCAGCAGGCAGCAGCAGCTCTGACTTCCCTCGCTCCCTTTTATCCTTTCCGGGGAGCCTGACTTTGGGGTGGTCTGCCCACACCCAGCATCACACCCTTATCCATATTCACACATCCTAATCCAGCCACTTCAAAATTCCCCATCTATGACTGTATTGGTCTGTTTTGTGGGTGGCATTTAGATACAAACCACAACAGAGACCTCCAGTAGGTAAGGTGAAACCAACACAAGATGTATTATGGGCACCAGCTAGACTGCCACTCACTGGCAAATGACATCTGCCAAGTAGGGGTGGAGGTCCCTCCCATATAGGCAGTGTGGTGGTTAAAATAATTCCTGTCCAAGGGGGTCTTTTGTTACTTGAACATCACAGAAATCCTGGCTCTTGCTGCTTGGAGCACACACTGGTCATGCTGTGACTACACAGGTTGATAGTGACCCTAGGCTTTGAGTAAGAGTTCCTGCTCCCCAAGATGGGACCACACACCCCCTGATTACCTTACTGCTTATAGGAGTAGTCAGAGGGTCAGGTAGATCTGAATCCAAGTACTTGGCCTCCAGGTCCATGTTGGTCGTAAGACAATACTAGGTATCACTCTCATAAGAGATAGGTGCAGGGTCTTTATGAAAGGATGGGCCCTGTCTTTCCTTAGAAAAATACTCTGAGTCCTAAGGAGGTTACCACATAGTGTACACTTGCCTGGGACCAGCATTCCCAGCTTAGCTGATTAGTACATCTAGTTTACCTATGGTTAGCATTCCCATGCCTCCAGTTAACATTCTTAGTGCCTGTGGTTAGCACCTCCAGGAATATCTTTTGCTGTGTAAGTTTTCGAGTTGAGGAAATGCCTTGCTTTGTCCCTTAAGGGGGCCGATTGCGACTTGGAAAATTGTCATGCCATATAAATGTTCTTTGTTCAGTATACTGTCACATGAGAAAAATAAGCTCCCATAAGCAGCCAAATAAAGTGGCCTTTGTTTCTGTCCAGGTGGAATGCAGTGACAAAGACCTCCATTCTGGGGTCTATGGTGGCTCAGTCCATGAGGCCATGACCGATCTCATTTCGCTGATGGGTGAGTGCAAGCTCGGCTCTGCATCAGTCAGTACTTTGTGATTTGGAAAAGAATGGGCGAGGCTTATGTGAGGCTGTCTGTCATCGGCACTTAGTGCATCTCAGTGTTCTTCATGAACTGAGTCCTCTGTGTCTAATCAAATTCCTTCCCTCTCTCCTGCACCCCACTTTTTGTTAAAGGCCATTGTGCTTCCTGTCTGCCTCTGTCCTCTTCCTATTCTGTCTGGGACATTCTTGGCCCTTAGCACCCCCTAGTGGATCCTGCTGCACCTCAGAACACCCCAGGTCCTATCTAGCCTGCCCAGAAGTCCACAGAAGGACCGTCCTTCCCTGGACACTGTATTTTGCATCTTACAGAGGGCATTTGCTTTGGTCTGTTTTTTAATAACTGGTCATGTGTGGGCTCCTCTGCTTGGTCAGCTCCTGGAGAGCAACAGCCAGTGTTCTATTCCTGGTATCTTCATGACGTGAGGCCAGGGCCACGTACAGTTCAGTGAGCTCCATGTTTGTCCCCTAGCAGAGAGGGAAGATGTCCTTTCTGAGGTTGGAGTTGGCTCTGTCTCGCTCCCAGTTTTCTCTCTTCAACTTGGGAACAGTGTGTTTCTTATAGAATGTGTATTATAGACAAACATTGCATAATATTGAGGTTTTAGGGTAAGCCTGCTTGTGGCAGGGTACTTGTTTAGTGTCTCAGTGTGTGACTTAAGGAAAATTTCAGAGAAATTTCCATCTCTTCTTTGGGTTCTTTATCTAAAAAGTGAGCATAACTGTCCTGCTCACCTTGTTAGGCTATTGTGCTAATTAATTGACTGCCTAGAAAATGTCTAGAGGGAGCAGGCTCTGTAATGACATGAACAGCCACCCACTGATCTTCCCGACCTGTGTCTCATGTGCCAAGAATGTGAGCTGTGGTCTTCCTGTACCTAATTCCTGGAATCATAGTGGCTGAGAACAGCTGATTTTATATTCTGAACTAAGCATTTTAATCCTCTGTGGCCTCTCTCAGGCTCACTGACAGACAACAAGGGGAAAATCCTCATCCCTGGCATTAACGAGGCTGTTGCCCCCCTGACCAAAGAGGAGCATGAACTTTATGACCACATTGACTTTGACATGGAGGAGTTTGCCAAGGACATCGGGGCTCAGACCCTCCTGCACAGCTGCAAGGTACCACTGGGCGTCCCCTCCCTCAAGCCTTCCAGGGTCCCCCATGTGCCATGGCCAGGAGCTCCTCCTGGGCATGAGCTTACATCTAGAATGGAGAACTAGGCATGTTGAGAATAGCAAGGGTTTTTAAATGTCACAATCTGCTTTCCACTAGATAAGAAGAGAAAATATGTAGAGGGAATATGGGCTGTTGCCTGCTGTCTAGTTAAGCCAGATCAAATAGATCCAAGTGGAAAGGTAGAAGCTGTTTGCACAAAATGTTTAAGTCTTTGAACTATTAAGTGAAAATCTTGTGATTTTTCATTTAGTAGTTTACTTCTTGGTGTTTGAGGTATGGATGTCAATTCAGAGACTTCCTTGTAGCTAGGATTAACCTAATGTAGTGGCAGGCCCAATCTCTAGGCCTAGGGATAGGAGGATAGGCTGGTCTTAGCCCTTGAGTTTCATATTAACTCAGAACTCCAAGAGGATGTGCTGAGGGCCAGGCTGAGCACAGGATTGTGGGCCTGCCTGGGGAGAGGCTGGTCAGGCCTGTGAGAGAGCCCTGCAGTGAGATAGAGAGAAGTTGGTGTACGCAGTCAGAGAGTAGAAATGTCACATGTCGTTTGGGGACTAAAGATTCAGAGTGGGACAGGTCACACCACTGGGACAGCATTAGTTCCTGGGGCTGCTCAGGCCATCAGATTTCTTGTTGGAGGTGTTTAACAACCTCTGACTAGCCCTCCCTGAGTGAGTCCCATGTCTGTACCTCTTTCCATGTCTGTCAGGCTTCTAGCCAGGCCTGACGAAGGAGCAGCTAACTACCCAGACAATATCACATCCAAGCAGGGATTGCCCTAACCTCCTCTGTTATGACTCTACAGCAAGAAATCCTCATGCACCGATGGCGGTACCCATCCCTCTCCCTCCACGGCATTGAAGGCGCCTTCTCTGGGTCTGGGGCCAAGACTGTGATACCTAGAAAAGTGATTGGCAAGTTCTCCATCAGGCTCGTGCCAGACATGACCCCTGAAGTTGTCAGCGAGCAGGCATGTGGGGCTATGGGCATTGTGGGGGCTGGGGGCTGTGATATTGCCAAAGATTTAGGGGAACAGAAGATTCTGCTTTCATGGGGCAGAAACCTAGCACCTCATCTGCCATTTCTTTTGCTGCTCGATAATGACTAGAATAAGCAGTGCAGAAACCTAGCAGAGGTAAACAGCATATGACCATGCATCACAGTAACTGCTGATATATGCCCTCACCTGAGGCAGGTCAGATCCTGATTTTGTAACTTCTTTCTCTTTTTTTTTATTTTTCTGGAACTGGGGACTGAACTCAGGCCCTTGCCCTTACCACCAGGCAAGCACTTATTCTACTGAGCTATCTCTCCAGATCCCAAGTTTTTTTTTTTTGGTTTTTTTTCCGGTGCTGGGGTGGAACTCTGAACCTTGCCAGGCAGGCACTTATGCTGCTGAGCTATATTCCCAGCTCACAGATCCTGATGTATTAGGTAGGAGTATAGGAGCATTGCCTCATGGGGATGACAAACAAGAGAAAGGATTTTAGTCTCTGCAAGTCAGCAAGCTCTTGGAGCAGTTGCCCTGGGTGAGTCCAGGAAGATTATATATGTAGAGAGACAAACTCAGCATCTTCCCTACTAGAAAGAGGAGACAGACCTGCTATCCATGGGAGAACTGAGATTTTTGTCTCAGCCATATCCTTCGGTCAGCACATAGTGACATAAATGATAGTTTATTTCTCAAACTTGTGGAGGCTGCAAAGTCTAAGCCCACGGTGCTAGCAAATGATATCTAGCGAGGGTCCTTGCCTGGCTTACTGACAGCTTCTCCCTACTGTGTTCTTCCATACTGCAGAGTAAGCCATTCTCATCAGAGACTCTTAAAAGAATACTAATCCTATCTTTTAGGGACCCCCCCCTTCTGACTCATTTTACCTTAATTACTTCCACAAAGACCCTATCACCAGTATCATGAGCCTTAGCATATTAACAGAGGCATGTGGGGGGAATACAAACATCTCACGTAAAATATGAAGCAAGACAGACATTTTTGAAAACAAATATCATTTGGAGCACATAGATAAAAGGTAAATTGCTTGAAATTAAAACATTGCCTTTCAAATAACTGGGTTTTGTATCTGAATTAACTTCCCTTTCCTGCTATTATAGTGATGCAGATCCATATTCAAGAGCAGAAAATGAGACTCATTTAGATTTGTTGTAGACCCACTGCAGTGGATGTAGATCTATTGTGAACACATCATGGATCACTCCTCATAGGTCTACGTCACTAACATTAGGTTAAATGCCAAGCATATTAAACATTGTGTGTCTCTTCTGTTTGTGGTTTAGGTTACAAGCTACTTGACTAAGAAGTTTGCTGAACTACATAGTCCCAACAAATTTAAAGTGTACATGGGCCATGGTGGGAAGCCTTGGGTATCCGATTTCAACCACCCACATTATATGGCAGGGAGAAGAGCCCTAAAAACAGGTTAGACACTCCTTAAGGATGGCTTCCAGGGCCCTCAGCCTGTCTGAGGACTGTTTGTCACGTTGAGCACATGGCTGTGTTTGCAGTGTTTGAAGAAGACCCATGGGATGGGGCCTGGGTCACTGGCCAACTATAGTATCTTGGTTACTTTGCTCATTTCTGAGACAAAATACTGACATCCAAAGTTAATGGTGGAAAGCTGGGCGTGGTGGTGCATGACTGTAATCCCAGCACTTGGGAGGCTGAGGCAGGAGGATTGGTGCAAGTTTGAGACCAGCCTGGGCTACAAAAGTGAGCTCAAGGCCAGCCTGAGCTGCATAGCAAGACCCTGTCTCAAAAAAAAAAAAAAAAAAAAGAAAAACAAAAGAAAAAAACCCCAAAGTTAATGGTGGAAAGATTTCTTTCAGGTCATAGTTTATAATGGTTTTAAGTCTATAGTCCTTGGGTTCCAAGACATGGTAGGGGGCATTACAGAGAAAAAACAGTCCATGGCATGGCAAGCATAAAGCAGTGAACAGCAGAATAGCAGCAGTGAACCTGCCTTCTTTCTATCCCTTTATAGTCCATGAAGGCTACCAACTTATGGATGGGTGGCACCCATACCCTCGATTGGGGCTTCCATTGTCCACACCCTTAGTCCCAATATTGTATCTCATCCTTCATCTATACATTTACACACCCCAATCCAGCCCCCTTCAAACTTCTCCCCCTGTGAGTGCATGAGACTTTGGGGGAACATCTGGATACAGGCCATAACAGGCAGAGTTACCATCTTCAGAGTCTAAATTCAGCAATGCCTCTGTGACATCTGCCTCAAAACCTCCAAATTCACCTTTTTTCTTATTTCACTTCTCCCAGTTTTTGGTGTTGAACCAGACTTGACCAGGGAAGGTGGCAGTATCCCTGTGACCTTGACCTTCCAGGAGGCCACAGGCAAGAATGTGATGCTCTTGCCAGTGGGGTCAGCAGATGATGGTGCTCACTCTCAGAATGAAAAGCTCAACAGGTGAGACTCCTTAGACCCAGATGTAAAGCCAGGTTGGTTTGAGTGTCATTACTGCTTAGAGAAGTGAACAGGATATTGTGGTGTCGCCCTACAGCATTGGTTTGTAGGTAGAAATTTCTAGTGGGAAGTGGGGACAAGGCTTTGGTGGAAGCAGGTGGTGGAAACAAAGTTCCAGCAATGTTCTGTGTTCATTGCTTTCATCATCTATCACTGATAAAGCCCTCTGTACTTTCTGTTTTGAAAAATCACTGCTAAGTACTTAAGCTGCTGAAGCAGATGTGATGGGGTTTCCTCTAGCTTGCAGGATGGAGACAGATTCTGGCTTGTGCGAGTCAGGAAAGACTCAGACAAGTGGGGCTAAGAGCAGTACAGAAAGAGGCTGTTTGTACCTGGGGCTGCTAATTAAGAGAGCAAAGGCTAGGCCAGGTGGCAGCAGACAGGAGTAGTGGACAGCAAAGACTCTACTTAGGGAGATGTGGTTAGAGGAAACAAACCTGGCTACTAGCATGTAAGGTGAAGGCCTGGGTTTCAGAAACAAGATCGGGGGCGCTAGAACAGCATTTATTGCCAAGATCCTAGGCGAGACCTCTACATTCTTAGGCCAGGAAAAGGGAGAGCAGTCAGGTTGGATCTTTATTGGAGTACGAGATGGCTGTGTTCTAAACAAGATTGCGAGACAAGATGGAGATGCTTCCCAGAAGGTAACCTATGCCGTGGGAGGCGACTCTGGATATCCCGATGCTGATGCCACTCAACACGAGCTGACATGGTGATTTTTCTTTCCCATTAGGCATAACTATATAGAAGGAACCAAGATGCTGGCCACATACCTGTATGAAGTGTCTCAGCTGAAGGACTGAGAGACCCATGTACCATGGAGTGTCATGTCTAACCGGAAGGAAACCCGCCTCTGACCTCTGTCCTTGCCCTTGCCACTTCTGACTGGCCAAGAAAGTGGAAATTCCTTCTCCTTTTTGCTCTTGTCAGATCATGTACAGACTTCCAAGAAGGGCCAGTGGTCCAGCTGTTGGGTAGGTGGTGTTGGGTGTGGGCAGCAATTGGGACCATTTATGCCAGGAGAATTGTCAGGAGCAGCTGACTGACCCTGGGTAGATTCTGGGAAGTGACCTATGTGACTCAGCCTCGAGAAAGCAAAAGGTACTGAGGTTCAAAAGCTCTGTAGGAGGTGTTGGCGGTCATGGGGTTAGGATAAACTGGACTTGCTTTCCGTCTGTGTTCTGCCTTCTCTGTCAAGTAACTCACTTCAGATATTTAGAAAGAAGATGAAAAAGTTGAGGGGCTTCTTATGCCATGACAGCTCGCTTTGTAACCTCTTGCTGTCATTTGGTTCTATTCTTTCCCCAGACTTTGACCATCACTTGTATTCTATTACCAGCCCTCAGAACTCAACCTGATAGTCCTCATGGAAGGGCTGGTCCATCTCGGTCTGTGTTGCTTAAATAAAAGCAAAAATGAAGGCTTTGAGGGAATTGCTGCATCTGACTTATTTGTGGAGCACATGGGCTTGTGGGGTGCCCTCTGCCTTGGGGAATGCATGCGCTTGTCAGGTGGCATCTGGCTTACCTGTGTGCTTGAGCACTGTGTCTTATTTCTGGAACATATTTGTGCTTGTCAGGTGCAGCCTGGGTAACTATAAGCTTAGGATCAGGGTTTCCAAAAGAAAAGTTCAGGTCTTTCCAGGTGAGCATGTGCTCTCCCCAGTCCATAAAAGGGTGCTTGCTTATTATTCCCAGAATTCACAAGAGAGCTGGCCTGTCCCTGTGTGCTTCTTGTTATTGCTAAGCCAGAGTGGTGTGGTTCAAACGAGTTGATGCAGCTGATACCAAAGACCTACAAGTAAGCTTTGGCAAAAGGAACCAGGGCTCCTTGGAAAGATGCTCCTGGAGCATCTCCTGTTGGCAGAAAGTCACATCAGTGGACAATGGAGCCAGCTCAGAAGCACATAGGCCAAAGAACAATTAGAGCAAGAAAATGATGGCACATAGTATTGAGTTACCTCCCACAGAATAAGCTGCATGAGTCTCTACTAGCACAAATAAAAAATAGAGGGAAGAGGAGGGGTAAGGCCTCCTGAAGAATTCCATTTCATTAGTAAACAATAGAAATAGAAAAATCGTCTTTGGAATACCTCAGGCACTACAGCAAGATCCAGTATATATGAAAATAAGCAAACTTTTAGACATGTTCAGGGTGGTATGGCCATACACCAAGCAAATGTGTAGACTCAGGGTAGTTGCACAACCTGAAGGTAGGTTCGTAATATCTTAATCTGCAGGAGAAACCATGTATTTGTACTAGTGAAACCTGCCATGCTCATGTGAACCACCTGGTTAAAGCGCTCCTCAGCTGTGGCTAACTAGCTTCACACACACCAAACGCAGTGCCCCAGGGAGGATGTGAATTCTGGCAGCCTCAGAGCCCAAAAGTGTTAACCTGATAAAACCTGAGTTAGACCTGTAGTGTCAGACTGGTGCAGATTTCCTTGTTTACATAGTTTTACTGTGGTTATGTAAGACACTGGTTGTGTGAAATGTATTTGGATAGTCAATTGGTTTTTTACAACTTTCATGTAAGTCTAATTTCAAAGTGAAAACTTCAGCAGACAGGGTATCCTGGCTTCCAGCACAGCTAGACCCAACAGTTGGTGTTAATCCGTCCTCCGAGCTTCGCCATTCCACTTCTACATCAGGACCTTAAAAACTACATTCTTTCAGCTTCTAATCTTGCATAGCAAGATTCTCCCTCCTCCCCTAAAACCCCAGAGTAGCACCTCTGTGGATAAAAACTACATTCTTTCAGCTTCTAATCTTGCATAACAAGATTCTCCCTCCTCCCCTAAAACCCCAGAGTAGCACCTCTGTGGACGATAGATGATCATGAGCCCATTGTGAGCAGTTCTGGCAGAGTACACAGTGGCACAGGCCAGGGAAGCTTCTTGAAGTGTGTCTTCTCAGAGCTGCAAGACACAAGAATGAGGAATGATTTCATTTTCAAACCTTTAGGATTGGAAATAGAAATTATAGTCATATGTACAGGATCCCAGAATTGAAAGAGCAGATACAGGAAGCAGACACTTCTGAGACTACATTCAAGCGAGAGCCTGTACCTAGAGGTAGCATAAAGACCTTTCTGGTGACAGCATGGCCCAGCAGAGAAGCCACAGGTCATGTGATGACAGAACTGGGAAATCTGCCCTCCATCAGACTGCACAGCAAGGCATCTTGCTGATGGTAGTACGCTGGAAAACCCCCAGGAGGGTGCCAAGGGAAGTTGTTGCCATGCTGCCAGCCACCAGGAACTGTGGGCAGGGCATCTGGGAACACAGCCTGCAAGACCTGTCATTGGCACGAAACTGCACAAGGAGTTTGTTCTATTTAGTTCCTCTGTGGCTGCCTGTGCCAAAAAATTAGTAGCGAAAGTGTTCTTGTGCATTCTTAAATACTAGCATTATGAAATGTATATATTTTGTTCACTTTGCTATTTTCACTCCAGGGCCTCTTGTGCCCAACACTTAGTAAAATTGAATGGTGATGCTGGAAGCCATTTTTTTCAGTCCTGGTAACTGATAGGCTCTCAGTGCAGTAGAGAAACAGGCAGAAGGAAAAAGGGAAAGGGGTTTTATTTTCTTTGAGGACACAGGAAAGAATGTGGGGAAGGATTAAGAATTGTTTTTTTCTGAATTGGGCAAAGGGAGGCTGAGGTTTTTATGGCCTTTTGCCAGGGATGGAGCTTGGAGGGGATGTTTAGATATGCCTGAGGGAGCTGATGGAGGGTCTTCCCTGAGGTGGTGGGAAGGGTAAAAGTAAATTATGTCTTAGGCTGAGTTGGAGAAGTAGGGAGGTGGTCCTGGGAGCACAGGCCTTTGTTTTAAGGGCATCGGCCATATTAGATGACCACCATAATGATTTTAGCAATTCGTGCTAGGACCAGAACCTATCAGTGACCGGTTTTTTAGTACCTGCATTCCCCATGTCTCCCTCTTCCCTGAAATAACCTGCATGTCTTTAGGAGCCAAAGAATCTCCCTCCCTCCTGTGTGTCTGCCTACATGCTTGAGTGACCCAAACCTTGCTCTGTCTCAGTAATCTGTACTTTAACTATCTAGCTAAGGGATAAAAGCTGAATTTCATGCTGATAAAGTGGCCAGTGTTCAGGGACAGTTCCCAGGAAGAAACTGTTCTATGAGGGGAGGAGGGTTATTAGGGAAAGCAAAAGCTTGTCTTACATTGCAGGTGGAGCAGAAAGTTGACCACTGAGAAAAACACAGCAATAGGGCTGGCCAAATAGCTCAGTAGGTTTAAGTGCCTGCCAGTAGGTTCAGGGGCTGGGGGTTCGATCCTGTGCTTCTGTGCTGGCCCCGACCCCGGGGTGCGCTGAGAAGGCAACTGAGACTGGGCATGGTGGCAAACGCCTGTAATCCCAGCTCTTGGGAGGCTGTGAACAGACAGATCACTGTGAGTCTGATCTAGTAGTGAGGCCCTCTTCACCTTGTAGACCCTTCCCTAAAATACAAAAACAAACAAAAAAAGAAAAACAGCAACTTTGATTTATGGAGACAGAACTTAAACAGCACCATGTTTTTTGGCTTAGAAGAGAAGGAGCTGGGTAGAGTGAGCAGATGAGAATCTCCGCCATAAAGGAACACTGTACTTCTGTTCTCATCACTTTTTGAGTCTGTCAGGATAAAAACTGTACCCTGGAAATATTAAAAATTCTTGAGAGTGTTAATTAGGGTTACATTAGAGTATTATAGCGAAAAATATCAAAGCATTGCACGTGATGATTTATGCTTTTGTCTATTGGGTAAAAGTCTGGGAAGTTCAGGGCTTGTATGATGACAGCAAGTGAGGGAAAGGGGAAGGTAAGATGTGTTCCCTCTCTTGAAGGGCACGAGCCAGAATTAGTGGGGCTTTCTTCCATTTGCATCTTGTTATCCAGAAAGCAGTCACGTGAGCATGGCCACCACAAGAGGTGAGCATCCTGTCTGATCAAAGTCCTACAACTATAGGAGAGGGAAAACAACTATCAGAAGACAAACTTCTAGTTCCTGTGTTACACTACAGTTGTACCATGACAACTTCCCAAGGAAGACAGACAAAATATTTTTAAAGAAATGAAAGTCATCTAAATTAGAGGTTGTTTGTTTGCAGATGGCATGGTTTTATATATAGAAAACTTGAAAGACTCCACCAAAACCTCTGAAGACTAATAAACACATTTTAAAAGGTTGTAGGATTAAAAACTAATATACAAAAGTTGATTACATTCCTATATACTAAAAATATCCAGAAAAGAAATTAAGAAAGTGATTCCATTTGCAATAGCATCAGAAAGAATGAGTACCTGTGGTTATATTTAATCAAGGAGGTGAAAGATCTGTATGGTGAAAATGAAAAGATACTGATAGAAAAAAAAAAAAAGAAAAAATGAAAAGTTATCCCATGTTCACAGATTGTGAGAATTAGTATCATTACAGTGTTCACATTGCCCAAAACAGATTCAGTGAGATCCCTAGCAAAATTTCCATGACATTTTTCACAAATAAACCTAAAGATTTATGTTGAACCACAAAGACCCTGAGCAGCCAAAGCAATGTGAAGAAAGGAAAACAAATCTGGAGGCGTCACGCTTTCTGCCTTCAAACTGTGCTGAGGCTCAGGGGCATAGTGCACAGCAGGCAGTGGTTAAAATTAATAAACTGGCACAAAAATAAACTTGGACCTGCCACTGGCTTACAGATATGTTAATGTTTAAGCCAATGGCCAAAACTGAGACTAGCAATGGTCTGTGACTTTCTGGCTCCTTAAGGCAAGACAGTGTGCCACTGAGGACTTTGACCTGAGCAAATTCCTTCTAGCTCAGTATTCCCAATGAGCAGACAATCAGGTTACTACTTATCCATGATCTTTTCCACATACACATTTTTCCTCCATTCTTGAACCTTGAACACATCAGTGATTTACCCCCACCAGTTTCTGCTGCCCACCAGCAACCCCTAATCAAACTGCAGCTAACGAAGGCCAAGGACATTGTACCTCATGGTCTTAGTTCTTATGGGGCTTTGATCATCCCAGTGCCCCTTGTAACTGCAAAATTTGCCTGTGTTATATTCTGTTTTTATACCCCTAAGCAGATCGGTAGTCATAGGCTAAGGTCCCAATAAAACTATATTGAATATCTGTAAATAAACAAAACACCATGGCATAAAAAGACATAAAAACCAATGAAACAGGGGCCGAGGATATAACTTAGTAGAGTAAGTGCTTGCCTGGCAAGCACAAGGTCCTGAGTTCAATCCCCAATACTGAAGGGGGAAAAAAAAAAAAAGCAAGAAACAGTAATAAGCCTAGAAGTAAATCTACATGCTTAAAATCAATTGATTTTCAACAAAGCCAAGAAGATACAATGGAGAAAGGGCAGTGTCTTCAAAAAGTGATAGTGGAATAACTGGATATTCACATACAGAAGAATTAAAATGGACACATTCCACACTATAAAAAATTCAACTCAAAATGAATAAAAGACTTAAATATTTAAGAACAAGAACTAGGAAACCATCAGAAGATAGCAGGTAAAAATCTTCCTGACATTAGTCTGAGCATACTTCTTGGACATGACTTCAAAATCACAGGTAACAGAGCTGGGGATGGTGACAGATGCCTATAATCCCAGCACTCAGGCTGAGGCAGGAGTATTACCATGACTTCCAGGCTGGTCTGGGCTACATACTGAGACCCTGTCTCAAAAACAAACAACAATGAAATCACAGATGACAGAAGCAAAAATGAACAATTGAGATTACATCAAACTAAAAATCTCATAAAGGATGCACTTAACAGTAAGAATCTATGAAATGGAAGAAAATATTTGGAACCATATAACTGGTAAGGAGTTAGTTTGCGAAATATTTATGGAACTCAATTGCAAAAACAAAACCCCCAAAAATTTAAAATAGATACGAATGGCCAACAAGTACATGAAAAGATGCTACACATCACTAATCACCCATGAAATGCAAATTATGACACAAGGAGACATCATGCTTGTGAGGCTGGCTGTTTATGAAAAGTGGCAACATGTCAAAGAGGATGTGAATAAAATGGAACCCAGTACACTGCTAATGGGAATGGAAACTAGTGTATCCATCATTATCTTGGACTTTCCAACCTCTACAACTGTAAGAAATTAAGTCTCTGTTCTCCATAAGTTACCCAGTCTCTGGTATTCTGTTACAACAGCCCAAAATGGACCTGAACAATTAGTTTGATTTTTATTATCCTTATACAAAGTATTCATTATGTATACCTTGAATCTATGCAATCTTTGTCAATTAAAAATATACAGTATTTTTCTAAACAATATTAGGATAATAATATAATATATTTTTTATTCAGTTTTTTTTTTTTTTTTTTTTTTTTGTCTTTTTGAGACAGGGTCTCGCTATGCAGTTCAGGCTGGCCTTGAGCTCATTTTTGTAGCCCAGGCTGGTCTCGAACTCACACTGATCCTCCTGCCTCATCCTCCCAAGTGCTGGGATTACAGGCGTGCGCCACCACACCCGGCATGTTTTTATTCAGTTTTTAAAGAAAATTTTTACCATCCACATTATCCCCTGACACTTCGGAAAGCCTGCTGAGTGGAGAATAGGAAGCAAATCTATTAAAGCGGTGTCCATAGTCTTCCTTTTCCTTTAAACCCTTTCATAATAAAAGCACAAATGTGGACTCTCTTGGGTCCACAGTGGAACCTGCTACTGGTTCCTCATGGATGGATGTTTAACATGGTAAACATGTATGTTTGAGACATAATGTATAATGTATAAATAGCCTCATAAAAGAATGACTACTAAATGGACCATTGAGTGCATAAGTAAACATGTGGATTGCAGAATCCTGTCTGAACTACAGTTCCTCAAATGCCCTTCCTGGTTCAAGGTACTGGGAAAACATGATTGAGCAGAAGCTCCTCAGAGTGACCAGTCAGCCCACAGGCTTTGACTTAGGTACTGATGGAGATGGTTCTGGGCCAGTTGGTGACCCTCCTGAAAGATGGCTTCCCTGCTTGCCCCAGTTACCACCTCAGCCCTGCTTGGAAGCCCCCCAATCCCTGTGCTGACCTCTGTCTCCACCCCCCCCCCACATATTGCACAAATTCTGGGGGAGCCGGGCACTGGTCTTTCATAAGGCCCTCTGGATGATATCAGCATGCTACTGACCTGACAGTCTCGACCTCTTCAGTCCACCTTTCCTTTCAGGAGGGGCCACCTCCCTTCTTGCTCTTTGGTGGCTGTTCCAGCCTCTCCCACAGTGATATCATCCACCCTTCCTGTCTGCCCTTACAAGTCACTCAGCAGTTTACCATATGCTTCAAACATCAATCTACAAGATGTAAATTTATGGGTTTTTTTAATATTATGTACTTATTAATCCCAGCACTCAAGAGGCTGAGGCAGGAGGATCGGTGTGAGTTCGAGACCAGCCTGGGCTACAAAAGTGAGCTCAAGGCCATCCTGAACTGCATAGGGAGACCCTGTCTCAAAAAGACAAAAAAATTACATATATATATATATATATATATATATATATATATATATATATATATGATGTACTTATTTGTTGATATGGGGTCTTGCTACAAAGTTTGGACTCCTAGTGATCTTCCTGTGTCAGCTTCCCCATTGCTAGGATTATAGACATGTGCCACCATGCCTGGTTTTGGTGACTGGCAACAGCATATCCCAGGTTTTGGGGCTGGCACAGTATGTGGTACCAGGGATTGAACTAGGGTCCTTGCGCTTTCCAGGCAGGTGCTTAGGTCACTGAGCTATATCCCCAGCCCTGTAAATTTATCTTTTCATACATGTCCTCTCTACAAAAACGATGGTGTATAGGCAGGCAACCAATCCCCAGCACCACATGCTGTGCCAGCCCCATCCCCAGGGCAGGCTGAGCTGGCCATAATATAGATAGATAGATAGATAGAGAGAGAGAGAGAGAGAGAGAGAGAGAGAGAGAGAGAGAGAGAGAGATAGTGACAGACTTAAAAAATATGATGGCACATGCTCCTTAAGGGCAAGTATGGACACTTAATCATTCCTTCAAGCAAACCTGCTGCCCACCACCCAACAGAGGGCCGTCATGTAAAGTGGGCATTTGTTTTTCACCATTTATCAGGCATGGGACTAGAGTGCATGCTCCCTGCACGACATGGTGTATGCCACACTCAACTAACAAACACCAACACAGCAAGTTGAGGAAAAACTAGATCTGGTCCTTAGCCCTCATTACACACAAGTACAGATTCAGAAGCCCAAACAAGCAGCCCAAAAGCTTGGCTGCTGCTAAAGTTTGGGTATGGTTTGAGTTTGTTCCCAAAAGGGCTCATGTGCAGGCAGCATTGTCCTCAGTGTGACATTGTTGAGAGGTGGTGGAGCTATTAGAAGTGAGGGATAGTGAGAGGCAGTTGAGTCACTGTGGCACACCTTAGGGTTAATGCAGCTCTCTCAGGAACAGGGTTAGTTCCTATGACAACAAATATAAAGACAGCAAGCCTGACCCTGGGATCTATTTGACTTCCTGTGTTAGCAAGTGATCTCTCTTGCACACGCTCCCACCATTGGTTTTTGTTTTGTTTTGTTTTGTTTTAGACAGTTTCTCACTACACCATTCAGGCTGGCCTTGAACTCACTTTTGTAGCCAAGGCTGGTCTCCAACTCACATTGATTCTCCTGCCTCAGCCTCCCAAGTGCTGGGTTTACAGGCATGCGCCACCATGCCCGGCTCACTCCCACCGTTGTGATGCCTGCTATCACAAGGCCAAACAGATGGACAGACCAACCTTGGGCTTTCAGCCTCCAAAACTGTGACCTAAATAGACTTCTTTTCTTTATGTCTTACCCAGTGTCTAGCATTTTATTTGTTATAGTAACAGAAAACAAACTTAAGATGGCCATATATAAATTCTCTTTATTTTTACTTATTTATTTCTGGCTGGCTCAGGTTGCCTTAAGGGCAGGTAGGGTGCAGCTAAGGAGCTGGGTTTGCCCAAGCAGACACTATAAACAGCTCAGCTAACCTGCAAACCTCCTAAATCCCTCTCTTTCCCTCTCATGCCCCTCTTCCCTTTGTTTGATTTTCTTCTTTACCTCTTCTCTGTCTCTTTTTTGGATTTTACAGGCATCAAGATGAAGATCCTTAAAAGAATGAAAAAGGAAAACAATTAGAATTATTTTCAGGACCACTTTAGAACTCTGTCTGGTTTCGATTCTCCTTTTAACATCCTGTGAAATCCTTCTTCCCTTCCTTCCCTCCAAATTAAACTAGTAATACAATCAAATGTCTTATCACTGCAATTACCTTTGTTTTCTATTTGTTATTTATTGAGACAGGGTCCTGCTGGTCTTAAATTTGCAGGACCCTATGGAGTCCAAGCTAGTCTTAAACTTGCAATCCTCTTGCCTCACCCTGCCAAGTATTGGGATCACAAGTATGTGCCTTCATGGCTGAGGTAAATGCCATTATTTAAATAGAATAGAGTAGCTTTTGTCCAAAATGACTGATGTCCTTATAAGAAGGGGAAATTGGACATACACATGGAGATTGCCCTGTAAAGATAAAGGCAGGGACTGAGATGATACTTCTACTCACCAGGAGTCATCAGCAACCACTAGAAACTGGGAGAGAGGCAGAGTCAGGCTCTTAGAGTCTCAGAGAGAACCCATGCTGCTCATATCTAGGGTTTGGACTCAGAAGTGTACATTTCTGCTGTCTTCGCCTGCTCCTTTGCAGTACTATGTTTCTGGAGCCCTAGGAAACAAGCACACTATCTGTTCCACCGCAGAACTCCCAAGCAACAGATGGTCTCCGGAAATGGTGGCTGTGTGGCCTCGACTCCCCTCTGCCTGTTGGCCTCTGCCAGGCACACATGCTGCTCTGTCCCAAAGCTAATATCCCTAACCCCTCCTCCCATTGAAGCATCTGGGACTTGCTGGCTGAGCTGGTCTCTGGCTTCCAGAAGCATCAGATGACTTTCTGGCCATTACCACATCCTGCATTCTGTGCACTACAAAACACATTGTTCCTTCCTCAGTAGTCAATGAAGCATCTTTGTTTCCTGTTGAGAATGGGTCCACTGTATCAGCTTCATCTTCCTTCCAGGGATGGACAGGCTTGGGGCACAGAGAAATATTTAATGAGGCCCACTCAGCTTCTGAGCAGGACTTCCTCTTCCAGGTTCCTTGGGTGTGGACACAGTGCTAAAGGCTTCAGAACACCAGCTCAATGGACCCCAAACTCAGGAGAATGGTGAGCGGGACTTACAACGCCCAGAGTCACAGGATCTAAGGCTCCGTGGTCAGGGGCCCAGAGGGAGCATGTGCTAAACTGGCAGGTTGGGTGGGCAGGTAGATAATCTGGGCTCACCCAGGCTGCTGTACTTGCAAATGGTCTTAGGTGCTTGCTGTCCCAGCCCAAGGGATGTGGTATTTGGAATTACTTTATCATTGCATCAAATGGCAGTATTTTCAAGCAGCTTATGCTCAGATTTTTCATGAACACAGCTCCAGACTTTTTTGCTTCTTTTACTATAATAATGTTTGCAAGCTTCATCTATGTTGCAGCACGTCAGTGCTTTGTTCCTTTTTGTGGTCAAATGGCATTTCATTGCATGAATGTGTCACATTTTGTTTATCCAGTTTTCATTAGATTGACACCTGGATAGTTTCCACTGTTTGGATTATGTGAATGATAGATCGGTGCTATAAACTTTTTTGTGCTGGCTTTCACAGAGACATGGATTTTCATGTCTCTCAAGTATACCAAGATAGGAGTGGGCCTCCTGTGTCATGTGTTCTGGCCTTTAAGAAACAGTCAGCTGAACCTTGTCATGTTCCTATAGTGGTGAGTGTTCCAACCTCACATCTTCACAAGCAATAGTTATTATGCATTTATTTTATTGTGATCCTCCTGGTAAGTATGAAGTGGTGTCTCTTGGTTTGCTCTACGCTTCCGTGCTGGCTAAAGTTGTTGTGCACCTTTTCATGTACCTTCTGGTCAAGGAAAACATGTTTATTTATTTATTGTGGAAATCGAACCCAGAACTTTTGTACTAAGCTATATCACCAGTCTTTCTTTCTTTCTTTCTTTCTCTTTCTTTCTTTCTTTCTTTCTTTCTTTCTTTCTTTCTTTCTTTCTTTCTTTCTTTCTTACTTTCTGTCTATCTTCCTTTCTTCCTTTCTGACAGAATCTCTCTAAGTTGCCCAGGCTAACCAGAGTTGTCAGCCTTCTTGCTTCAGCCTCCCATAGTGTTAGCACCTCAGGGGTGTCCTGTCATACACAGCAAAATCTGTGTGTTTTTGAAAGTACCCTCCATCCCACCTCCTACTTAAAGGAGTCTTACATGAATCTAAGAATATTTTCAAGTTCAAGCAGTACAGTACCTTGGGTTTTCTGAGAGCATCTAAAATACCTGGGTGTCTTAGTTACCTTCTCTTTGCTGGACAGACTGCTCCATGCCCACAATTTAAAGGAGGAAACTTGTTTTGGCTCACAACCTGCATCTGTCTCAGTCCATAGTCAATTGGCCCCAAGGCAGAGGCACACAGCACAGGAGAAATAGCTCTTGGCAAGGTGGCAGGAGGCAGAGAGAGATCAAATGGAGAGCAGGGAGCACGGAGCAGATGCTTCCTGAGCAGAGCCCTGTGGACCTGCTTCCCAGAATGATATTTAGCTATAGTGATCCAATCCATAGTGGATCCTGGAATGCAGATTCTTCTGGGCCATACTCCCCAAGTCCCCACGTCTGAGCAATGAGACTTTGCAGGGACATCTAGACATGTACCTTAATACAAGTTTATGTCTTTCCTCTTGGTCACGATTCTGAAACCAAGCACAATTCTTATTTGTTATCATGGGCTCAGCTTATTTCTATTTCACTTTTTTTTTTTTTTTTTTTTTTTGCAGAGCTCAGGACCTTGCACTTGTCAGGCAGGCACTTGTGCCCCTGAGCTATCAGCTTATTTCTAATTAAGGAATTCTGTTGTTGACTAGCATAAGTTAAGACCCAGCTCTTTCTCCCAAGCAGTCTATAAAAAAAACTAGAAGAGAAAGAGGTAACAGCCAAAACTGCAAGGACATTAGCACCCAACACTGTCTTCCAATGAGATCCTTCCCCATAGACGGGATGTCAGACTGAAGATAACCACAACCATCTCTTTCTTTTTATGGTCAGCTCAGCCTGCCCTGGGGGTGGTGCTGGTGCAGCATGTGGTGCCAGGCATCGAACCACGGTCACTGTAGTTGCCTAAGCTTGCCTAAGCAAGCACTTTAGACCGCTGAGCCATCTCACCAGCCCCCATAATCATCTTTTTCTGCCAACATGTAGTATTTCATAGTCATAGACTTCCAACTTACCACAGGTGGATGCAAGAGAGTTCCAGGGTCTGTTTCTCAGCAGGCAGGCATGGTCTTGCTGAGTCTCCCCATGCACCTGTTCCTGCGCACCAGCTCATGGTAGATGTGCTGTTAGAATGGCCAAACTGTCCTTCTCATGGCTCCCAAATGCTTGTTGTCTCCAATCCTAGCACATGCTGGAAAGGACCCCCTTGCAGGGAGGTATCCATCTCCCTCCCTAGTTCACCTGCAGCCAGAGGCTCCTGTGCTAGCAGAATTGCTCCAGGTCACGCCCATAAGGTCCTGATGGGGAGACTCAGAGCTGTCACCCACCGTGGACCAGTGTTTGGGAGCAGCAGTGTGACAGTAGGGGTGATGACCCTGCTTGCTCAGCCTGCTCCCTGCCCTGTTCTCTTGTTCATCTGGAAAGTTTCAAACCTGCACAAAAGTGGACAAAAGACCATGAGTCTCCATGTCCCATCAAGTATGAACTTGAGCCCATCTTATTTCAGCAAAAGCCCCTCCCAGCTCTCAGAAAATTCCAAAGTGAATCTCAGCCCTTGCTTCTTTTCATCAGCGGATACCATGCAGCACATCAGTACATGCCATGAAGACCTTGTTACTCACTGCTCACAACAGAGATCAGGTCCACTCACTCAACTCCACCAAATGAACTACAGGAGGTCATTTTGGGAGAAAGGAGAAAAGACTTTAGTTAAAGCTAGATTGTAGGAGACAGAGGAGCCTCAGACCTTCACAGATTCCTGTCTTTCTGAAGGTGTGCAAGGGTCCATTGTAGCAAGGAAGACAGGGACAAGGGGCTGCAGAAGACAAGAGACAGGTCCAGGCTTGCGTCACCTCTCCCAGCCCTCTCTGCTCCTTTGCTTCCTGGGGGAAAGTAACAGCACTCTGCCCTGCTGGTGCTGGGACCTGCGTGTTCTGTCCACTCACCTGGGCCGAGGAGAGCAGGGGCTAGTGCTTATGCCCTCAGCCTGAGGAAGTTTAGGAAGTGCTTTTCTCTAAAGGGAAAGGTTATGAGTTAATCAAAGAGGAAAAGAAATCATGGTAGAAAACCAGGGGTAAAGTGGAAGGGGATTAGAGGAAGGGGGTGAGTACCGAGGGAGGGTAAGGGATCTAACATGATCATGAATTACATATGCAATAGCAGCCCAGCATGGCGGCACACACTTGTAATGCGAACACTGGAGAGGCTGAGGCAGGAGGATCAACGTGAGTTCAAGAAAAGCCTGGGCTACAAAAGTGAGCTCAAGGCCAGCATGAACTTCAAAGCGAGACCCTGTCTTAAAAAAAACTAAATAAATAAATAAACAAATAAAATATATAAATATTTAATATTAATATATAAATATTTATAATACACACATATACCAATTCCCTAGAACAAATATAACTAATGTGTATTATGCATACACTTATAAAACATACACAAAAAAACTATAAAGTTGCCTTTTGCTTGGCCAATTGTAACATGTATCAACAATAACATTAACACAATATAAAGCTACAATAATCCCTTCATACCACCAAACACAGTCTATAATCTGTGATCAACATTTTCACATTATTCCATGTATCCATTTTATAGTTTGTCTTTCTAATTAAAATCCAAAGAAAGTCTACACTTTCACTTATGCGATGTCTTTCTTTCATTCTTTCTTTCTTCCTTCCTTTCTTTCTTTCTTTTTTTTTCTTCAGTACCGGGGATTGAACTCAGGAGCTTGCATTTGTCAGCCAAGCACTTACTCCACTCAGCTATCTCCCTGGCCCCCATGTGATACATTTCTTAAAACTTTTGCTACTTTAGATTGCTACCCTCTCACTGGGGGGCAGGATAGTACTTTTAGACTTGCTAAAGAAATAGGATCATGTTTTTGTAGGAAAATTCACAAGGGCTTGATAGTGACTCTCAATGTTTTTGAACCTCTGTTTTGATAGTATATAAGCTGCAATTTATGTTGTTATCTCATCCCAAATAAGCAAAGAATTTAAGTGATTGTGAATACTTTGTTCTGTCCTCTATCATTAATATAATCTTCATTTTTAATACTTAGAAAATGTTTTTCTCATCACAAAGTTATTTATTTTTTGGAAGAAATGGTTTAGTGAGGAACAAAGCTGGCTCATGGAACTACTTTTGATTTTATGTCCTTGATTGTTTTATTCCGTTTATTCATTTGAGCTCTGCTGTCTGTCTGTCTGTCTGTCTGTCTGTCTTTTCTATCTTCCTATCTATCTCCTTGTCTTTTTAAGTCAAGAAATTTCTTTATGAAGTTCAGGCTGACCTTGAGCTCACTTTGAAATCCAGACTGGCCTTGAGCTCACAGAGATCCTCCTGCCTGGTGGCTGCTCTGATTTTCTTATCTAGACTGAAGTTGCTGACATGAGCACTCCTTCTCATCCTGACCCCCAGAAATGAGATCACACGTAACAGGGTGTGAAAGAAACTTAGGTGAGGACTGGAAAGCAAGCTGGGAAAGTAGAGTCATGGTTAGAACACAGGAAGGAGGCACCCATCCTTGCTGTATGACCCAGGGCAGGGTCTTAATGCTCAAAGGCCTCAGTTCACTCATCAGTGAAATGGGCAATAGCATCTGCCTCATGGCGATTTGGGAAAATCATTCATTAACTATAGAGAATAGTGTCTGGCCCTCATATATGTCATTAATACCAATGTGCAGACAGATGAACCTTATTATGAAAGGACAGAACTTAAACTAACAAACCATCAGGTGCGTAAAATCACTGATACTCTCCCATATTTTATATAATTTGAGAAATGCTGAAAACTTCCAACTGTGAGTTCTGCTCCTACTAAAAGAGTGCCAATTGTTCTGCACCACAAGCATCTTCAACGCAATCTATGATGGGTAGTTAAATCTTGTTCCAGCATTCCACCTATGTTGATAGAGCTCTATATAAATCGCTGGTTACAGGAACACACCAGAAACATGCTAGTTCTATGTGGGGCTGGGAGAGCCCCTCAATTCTTACAGGCTCACAGTGAGGGCAGCCTCAGCTCTGCCCACTCAGCCCCACCACCCAGGAAGAAGGAAGGTGTACAGAAATAGTCTGGTCCCTGTGGGTGCCTGAGGCCAGGATGGAGAAAGATGGAGCTCACAGCTGCCTCGCTGGCCATGTGCCATCATGACCACGCAGAGGTTGTTCCCTGCTGCTCATCAGAGAGGGTATCTGTGATACTTGCTCCACCAGCTCCGAGTTGCAGTGACTCAGAAGAGTCTCCTGTGGGTCACATCCAGTTTTCTCTCAGAATGCACCTGTATCACAACAGATCAAGCTACTGCCAGGAGCTGAGGCTTGCCTGGACTCCTAGAAAAGGTGGCAGGAGGATAGGAGGGCTCCGTGGTAGCGCTTGTCTTTCTCCTCATTGCGCCTGCCTCAAATTACCTGAGCCCAGAGGTAAAAATGTGGATGTGTTCATGTGGCAGCAGCTGGAGAAGCTCTGGTATGTTTAATCTCACTGTCGAAGGGCAGGAGAAACAGTGAAGCACGGCTTGATCCCCAAGTGCTCCCTGTCCCTTCTCAGCAAGCCTTGCCCAGGGGTGAAAGAGCCCTGCCCAAAGCACACTGCCCCAGTGTCCAGAATCTCATCACTCATTCAAGAGATTATAGTCCTTCCACTCCGGAACAGAGGTAACTTTCAGGGCTTAAGCCTAGAACAGAAAAGGACACACACTTAGCCTCTAGCAGCCAGCAATGTTTGAAGTTGGAAACAGAGTCCTCTGTCTAACAGTAAAGGAATGGGAACCAGAGCATGCTGAGGGAATGGGCATGGTGAAGAGGAGAGAGGCAGCGAAAGGAGGAAGTATGCTCCTTGGGAAAGGGAAGTAAGAGGGAGGACCCAGCTCAGCCCAGGGGCAGCCCCTATGCCCTGGCAACCTGAGTCCAAAGTCCACTGCATTTGCCAGTTTCTCCTTGCAGGGCACCTTGGGCAGCCTCTTCTCCCAATTCAATACCCTGTACTGAGGAAGCTGCCCTGTGGCGATCTCCTGGCCTTAGCTCTGCTGACTGCTCAAAGCTTGGGTCTTCAGCTCCTGTGGTCAGGAACACAGTGAAGACCTATTCAGAGACCTATTCCACAAGGCTGAGGATATCCAGGATATAGACATTTCTGCCTTTTAAGGTTAGTGATTAGAGCATGAAAGCTTTTCTATGCTTTGGTGTCTTCAGCCTAACATTGCTCCCCACTACTCCTAATACTTAGGAAAGTCCACTTTGGGTAGCAGGTGGAACTGCTATCCTAAGCTTTGCTGGGATTGGGTATGGGGACATACCTTTCAGAAAGTGAAATCTTTCTGAGTTCTGATGAAGATGATATATGAGTTCACTCTTAAAAACCCAAATAAAGCAACTGCATGTACTATAAAATTGTAATTAAAAGGGCATGGATTAAAAAAAAAAAATGACAACTGCCCCCTAGGAACAGATATAAGACAAAACATATATATGGAAGCAATACCGAATATGGAACTCAAAGACCCAGATGGTTGAATCTTAAATGTCCTCTTCATGGGGAAGTGGATACTATAGGCAATTTTAGAGGAGTAGATGAATTTTAGAAGAAACTAGTTAGTCCAAAGAACACATAAAGATCTGGGATAAAGTCCCACTGGCTCTACGTATGTTGTTTAACTTAACCGTCTTTTCCTTTATGATAGACGTTTAATTGTCCTTGGCCAGGGAAATTTTGCTAAGATTTTAAGGACATTTCTTTTTTTTTTTTTTTTTGTCTTTTTGAGACAGGGTCTCGCTATGCAGTTGAGGCTGGTCCTGCACTCACTTTTGTAGCCCAGGCTGGTCTCGAACTCGCACCAATCCTCCTGCCTCAGCCTCCCAAGTGCTGGGATTACAGGCGTGAGCCACCACACCTGGCTAAGGCCATTTCTTATTCTAATGGATCCATAACTTCAGATCAAGCTTTCTCCTGAGCTTCAGAAGAGAAAAAGTATCAGAGAAGTTCAAGAGTCTGGGTTGGGGTGCTCAGAAAAACCTGCTTCTGACACTCAGCATGTGAAAGCACCAAACTTTGAGTTATACTCTCTGAGTTCCTACAGTAAGAAAAACAAGCATGAAGAAAAATAGCCCCCCAAAATGTTTGGGAAGTGCATTCACTGCTGCCAAAATGCAAGCTGTGAAACACATTTAACATGTATATGAATGAAGTATTTACTTTGAAGTATTTCAAAGTTTTTAGGGAATAAATGCAAGACTAATATTCATAAGAAATAACAAAACATGGGGCCTGGTGGGATGGCTCAGTGGTCTAAAGCGCCTGCTTGGGAAAGCTTGGGCAGCTTCAGGGCCCGCGGTTCGATCCCCAGCACCACATGCTGCACCAGCCCTGCCCTGGGGGTGGGCTGAGCCGGCCATAAAAATGAGTGAATAAACAAAGGTTCTTTTTTTTTTTTTTGCGGGACTGGGGTTCGAACTCATGACCTTGCACTTGCCAGGAAGGCACTTGTGCCACGGAGCTATCTCCCCAGCCCCTAAACAAAGGTTCTGAAACAAGAAAAAATAAAAAATAAAAAAAAAATTAAAAAAATAAACTTCTAAAAAAAAAAGAAATAACAAAACATAAGCAGGTTCTTGTAAAAACAAAAACATAGAGATATGAATAAAGGAGAAATCCTGCATGTGAAAAATAGCCATTGAAATAGCTCAGCAGGTAAGATAACTTCTAGACACACAGATGAGTTTTCAGTTTTAAAATGGATACCACTATGTCCAAGAGAATGATGTGTGAATGTGTCAGGAGGATACCTCAGAACAACTCTGAGCAGCATTAAGAATTATGAAGAAATCTAGAATCACCCGGAGGGTTGGGCAGCAGCAGCAGTCCAGGGTGGTTCCCCACCACGTTGTACCCCTGAAGCACTGGCTGGCTGTGCCTTGGGAGTGCAGAAGGCCCAGCTTATCTGGAGCCCCAGAGAAGCAGCACAGACTCTGAAGACTAGAGGAGCTTGGAAGGGGAAGCCCCTAAGACCCCTAAGAGGAGGAAGAGGAATGAGCAAAGACCCTACTGTGCACTTTCAGGGAGCAGACTCTGAGGCTGCTAAAATAAAAAAGTCTTCTGACTGAATTAAAATTTTGCCTTGCCCTTGTCTCATGTCTACAGCTGCGTTTCCTACACAATACTGAAAAAGAACTTCTTAGGCTAGTGCAAATAAGCTATTATTTGTGTCCTTCAAGACTGTGCATTTAATTATCCAATAAATATTAGATGCAGGGCTTAGGAAAGCTTAGGCAACTGCAGGGACTGTGGTTCAATCCTCGGCATCACATTCTGTGCCAGCCCCACCCTCGGGGAAGGCTGAGCCAGCCATAATATATATATATATATATATATATATATATATATATATATATATATATTATGGGCAATGCATACCATATATATATACATATATATATATATATATATATATATGTATATATATATGGTATGCATTGCCCAGGAACTTAAGGATATGGCATAAGAGAGACATGAGTCAGGCAGATGATTATTAAAGAAATGGTAGAGTATTATATAGTATTATGAAATTAAGACAATGTCTCCATAAAAATGCATGTCTGTCTTCAGAAAGTAACTGTCTTAGTTACTTTTTGCTCGTTTCTGGGACAAATACCTGACACTCAAGATGAAGGAAAGAAAGTTTTATTTAGCTCACAGTTTCTGAAGGTTTCAGTCCATATTCGGTTGGCCCAAGGCTGAGTGGAGCAGGGCGGAGAGCATCCAGTTCAAGGCGGCAGAACAGCAGCAAAATGGTGGCAGAGGCAGCCAACCAAACAGGGCAGCAGAGCAGCAGCACCAGCTAGAGCTCCAGTCTGTCTCTCTGTCTCTCTTTATATTACATCCAGGCTCTCCGCCTTAGCCCCCGCCTTAGGCTACACCCATAATTCCAGAAGTACTTCGACTCATAATCCCATCAGTACTAAAACCCATAATCCCAGAGATCACGGGTCAAGTCTCAAACTCTAGAAGTCCCCGCTCAATGACTACATGAGGCTTTGTGGGGACAACTAGGCATAAACCACAACAGTAACCTTATTTGAAAATAGTCTTTACATATATGATAAGTTAAAATGAGGTCATACTGGGTTCAGCCATGCCCTAAGCGCAAAGATGGTGTCCTGAGAAGAAGAGCAGACACAGAGGCATGGGGAAGATGACCGTGTGAGAAATGGAGGCAGTAGTGAGAAAGATGCAGCCACAAACCAAGGAATGCTATAAATTATCAGGAGTATCAGAAGCCAGGAACAGACTGGAAGGATCCGCTGCTACAGCCTGCGGAGGGAGGGTGGCTCTGCCAGCACCTTGATTTGTGGCTTCTCACCCCCAGACGGTAGGAGAAAGCATGGTAGGCAGGAAGGGCTCCATTATGGTTTCTGACTAATCTCGCCTAGCAGGATTCCTTTGAAAGCAGTTAGTACCAATGGCACAAGAATTTATATCAAAAGACCAGAGAGAAAGGGGAGGTGGGTGCATACCTGTAATCCTAGCAGGTTTTGCCAAGAGAATCACTGCTATGAGTTTGAAGCCAGCCTGGGCTACATAGCAAGTTCAAGGCCAGTCTGAACTGTATAGTGAAAGTTTGTCTCAAAAACAATGACAGCAGCAATAATAACAAAGAAATAAAAAAATAAAGACCAGAGGTAGAGCTGAGAGACTGCACAGAGGAAGCCAGATGCTCCAACCAAGATAGCTACCCCTGCCCACCTCCAATAAAATGTAAAGGAAAAGACAAAGGGGGGAAGGGGCTACCTAATTTAAAGGAAAACTCTCATTTAGTATATAAAAACATAGCCATGCCTCACTTTGTGAGCACAAACTGTTTAATTCCTGAACAGAAGAATGTGGCAAAATTTTGCTTCTGCTCTGGAACTCTGCATCAGCGTCAAACCTAACTTTAACTGTCTTCCCTGCACAAAATAGCTATCTTGCCCTGAATCATGAAACTGATTAAGTTTGTGGACCAAATTAAGATTGTGAACTGAGGTATCTCTATATGTAAGTATTTCAGTTCTAGAGGTCACTTTAGTGCTGTACTAAATAACATGTATTTCTGTAATCACTAACTTTAAACTGTCTTTCTGTAAGAGTCCTCTCAGCTAACCTATAAATCTCAGAGATAAGACCCTTGACAAGGACAAATAGGCAGGAAAAAGCCAAACAAAGCCCACCAAAAGAATGCCATGCACACATAGGCAAGGGTGCCCAGGATAGGGCCTTGTGGCTTGGGACTTTCCAAAGACAGTACAGAGAGCCCATCAGGTTGTACCAAGTCCCAGTTCCTCACCTATGAGGAAGGGTCCTTATCACTTGATGAAAAGAAAATGGGGACAAAGGTCCAATCCATCTTTCCAGAACCCCTCTTACCCCTCTTTATGGCCGCATTTTGTATTCTGCTTTTTCCTTTTAACAAATACAGCACCTTCCTTTCTTAAATTCTGTCCCTTTAATTCAGAACTGGTGCCAAGCTTATGATATTGGTTAGCTGCTCATTCCAGCAGTGCTCAGCCCCGGATGCAACAAGACTATGAGAGAAAACATTTCTACTACTTAAGCATCCAGTTTGTGGCGCTTTCTTACAGCATCCCTAGAAAACTGAAACACAAATACAAATTCCCTGCCATCTTGTTCTGTCTGCTCTTGCCACTGAATTTCCATTTGTTCACAGCCAAAAGCAGCCTGAGACTCTACTCCAACAGTGACCATCCCCTGGATTCAGGCTTCCCTGGTCCCTTGGGACCTGCTTCCTAGCCATTAAAGACAACAGAAGCCTCAGGCTTTGAAGTCAAAACAATTTTGCTGTTAGTGTAGGGGTTTACAAGCTAACAATGCAAATCAAGTCTCAGTAATTCCAGGTTTCTAGAAAAACAACTGTTCTTTGGGGAGATCTGTGTTTTGGTGCTTCTGACTGCCCCCGTCTCTCCTCTTCTACTTATGAATGGAGACCCATTCCCTTGCTGCTCCCTCTTTTTTGCCTGAATCTGGGCTTCTTCTAGTTCCCAGACCCACTAGCAGGCCCCTGCCCTTCTTGAAATATGGTGAGGCCTGGATCCTTGGCCAGAGTGGAGGGGATAAAAAGTGTCTGAGGTGACATTGTTGAAGTTGACATCACTTTAATGCTGCATGAAGCACTGCAATGTGCCCTTCCTTGTGACCCACTCACCAGGACCTTAGGAGGTCAGAGAGGCCCCTGAACCCACCTGGACTTAGGGCTCTAGAACTAGCTGTCTTCTGCCCAGGATAGAATGCTCTGGATAGGCCCCAGGCTTCAAAGTCCAGATGCTGTGCATGTACATCTCCTGCCAGTCCTGAAAGTGCATGGTAGGTACTGTTTTCTCTGGTTCAGAGCTTGTTACCTGCCTTTAGCAATCCAGTCAGTAAGTGCTAGGGTCTAAGTTCTATAAACTTGAACCTCAAAGTGGCCTTTATCTGGCCCTCGGTTCTTCCTCCCTGACCAGCCTCTGGTCTTCTGAATTTCACAAAATTCCTAGCAGCCTGCATAGGATCCTAGCAAACTGGGTGTCCTCTCATAGTACTTCCTGCCATTCCTGCGCTGTGTGCAAGCCTCACCGGTGGTTCTAGCAATGAATTTGCTGGATTTGGCCTCAGCCAAAGTTTCTCTGGGATCAAACTAGCTGCTTAAACCCACTAGAGGATGGTGCAGCAATTCACAGTCTGTCACTTTCTGGAGGAAATTTGTTCTCCAATGGCTTTCCTCATGCTGGTGCAGGGCCAGGCTGCTTTCTGAAGGAAACCTTGCTCTCACTACCTTCTTCTGCATTGCTGCCATGACTGCCTGCCTCCTTCCTTCCTTCCTTCCTTCCTTCCTTCCTTCCTTCCTTCCTTCCTTCCTTCCTTCTTTCTTTCTTTCTTTCTTTCTTTCTTTCTTTCTTTCTTTCTTTCTTTCTTTCTTTCTTTCTTTCTGTATTTGGTACAGGATCTCACTACGCAGCTTGGACTTGCCCTTAGGTCTACTGAGCTGTCTTGCCCGCCCTCATGACTTTCAGTTAAATGGAATCCTTTGGCTCCACTGCCCTTGCAGGAGACCAACAAAATCCAGAAAAACCGGTATTGTTTTTTTCTTAAATCCTATCATGCTGAGAAAAGCTAGGCTGTATTCCCATTTTCATGTTATAACAAATTCATCAAAGCAGGAACAGGGCAGAGCAGTCTGTCAACGAGCACACAAAGAAGAAGCCGATTTGGTAAGTGTGTCTTGATCACCACGCTGAATTTCATTTCTTATTTCAGGGGTAGAAAGTCACGGGGCTCCCCCTTTCCATCCTGCATTCTGTGCAACGCCAAGACAATTAGCAGGGTTAGTAGGGTTATGCCCCAGCTGCCCTGCTCCCAGCCTCCTCCTGGCTGCTGCTGTGTGCAGGAGACTAGAAGCATCCGTGACAGTGTGGCCTAGCCTGTAGCAGCTGAGCACACACAGGCCTCCTCTGCTTATTGCTGAGAGCTAGGAACCCCAGTGATGTAGCCTCTGGGTGGGAGGCCTGGGCAGGGACGGAAAAGAAAGCAAAACAGCATCAAAAGTCTGGGAGGTCTCAGGGACCTGCTGCTGCTGCTGAATTTCCTACTCCAGGGAAGGGAGTGAGGGAGTGCTAGATGCATCCTCTGAAGGATGCATCTAGTTTGAAAAATTAAAGAACTTTAAGACCTAGTGACTTCAGGGGCGGTTGGAAGTTTTGTTTCCAATGTAACAGCAAGCAGCAAGGATATTTATTTAGGAGCCTGTGGGCACCAAACTCCACATCTCCACACCACCTTCCCACTTCCCTTTTCTTCTTTCTGCAAAGGTAAAAGCCAAGAATGGCCTTTCTAACAGATTTTCACAGGGTTCAAGGTCAGGCATGACTAATGCAAGGAAACAGTAGCATACAGGTACAAGAGAACACAGCACAGAGATGGAGTCCAGCACCCTCCCCACGGATGATACAGGCATCAGCTGAGCCCAGCAATGGGGTCTGAGACCAGGACAACAAGTGTGCAGTACCAAGCTCCAACTCCATGGAAAAAGGAAGGAAAAAATTTTTTTTCTCATTGACTGAGAAGAGCATAGTATTTAATTTCTTATCCAGCACAAAGTATAAATTAAACATGGTATACAATAAAATTAAACTATATGATTCCTTACTAAGTATTCCATACTAAGTATTTCCTTAGTATGTAAACTTATAACAACCCAGCCTTTGATTTTTTAAAATTCTTTTTTGAAGCCGGGCGTGGTGGCTCACGCCTGTAATCCCAGCACTCGGGAGGCTGAGGCAGGAGGATCGGTGCGAGTTCGAGACCAGCCTGGGCTACAAAAGTGAGCTCAAGGCCAGCCTCAACTGCATAGCAAGACCCTGTCTCAAAAAGACAAAAAAATAAATAAATAAATAAATAAAATTCTTTTTTGAGGGGGCAAGGGAAAGGGTCTACAGGGTGCTTAGGTCTCACCACTAGATCAGACTTGTAGTGATCCACCTGTTTACAGCCTCCCAAGTACTAGGATTACAGGTGTGTGCCACCACACCCAGTCTCAGCGTGCCCTGGCAGCGGAACAACATGGCAGGCCCTGGGAATTGAACCCTAGGCCCCTGAGCCTGCTTGTAGGCACTTTAATCTGCTGAGCTATTTGTCCAGCTCTCAATACCCCAGCCTTTGTTTTCTTTCCTTTCCTTTTTTTTTTTTTTTTTTTTTTTTTTTTTTTTTTTTTTTTTTTTTTTTTTTTTTTTTTTTTTCTGTCTTTTGTTTTATTTTGTTTTGTTTTTAATGTATTTGGCCTAGGGACTCACTACACAGTTGGACTCATAGTGATCTTCCTGTTTCCAGCCTCTCCAGCGCTAGGACTATAGGCATGCACCACCACACTCAGACTTGGTCATCGGCTCAGCATGCCTGGGGGCAGGGCATTAAACCCCAGTCCCTGCACTTGCCTAAGCAGGTGCTTAGTCAGCTGACCTATCTCACTGGCACTGCACCCCAGCCTTTGCTTCCAGTTCCCTGATATTGTGGAGAATTATATGTCCTTCTACAGCAAGAACGTCCCACTTAACAGATTCCAGGGTGCACTGAGCATTCCACTAATGTAATAGTCATGAACCATCTTGCAGAGCCCTACAGTTTCCCAGAACTTTACATGCTGAGTTCTTGGATCTCTCCAGAATCAGATGTGGACAGACAGTTATGAATCAATTGAAATTTCTTAGAGCACTACCTTGTAGCAGATAGAAGCACTCAGTATTTATACTAAGAATAGATGATTGTGCCAACATTCTTGTGAGAGTGAAGAGTGTGGTGTCAGGTTCTCTCAGCCGTCCCTCTGTTGTCAGGATCACTGCAGTGCAGTCGGTCCTTTAGAAGGACAAGGCCTTGTAGCCACAGAAGAGGCAGCTCCTATGGAAATCCAACATTCTCAGGCCTCGTACACAGGCATATAAATTGTTTTCCTTTTTTCCCATGACTTCCTTTTCTTCTTCAGCTTTCTCTTTTTGTTTTCCATTGGAAAGGAACAGCAAATAACTATTTTTTTTTTTTTTTGTCTTTTTGAGACAGGTTCTTGCTATGCAGTTCAGGCTGGCCTTAGGCTCACTTTTGTAGTCCAGGCTGGTCTTGAATTCACATTGATCCTCCTGCCTCAGTCTCCCAAGTTCTGGAATTACAGGTGTGCGCCACCACGCCCGGCCTCCGCAAATAACTTTTTAAATGGAAATTTAATTTTAAAAAATTCATGTTAAATTAGATGATGAAATCTCAAAAAACAGTTATCTCAAAGTGTCCTCATAGAAGCTTTGCTGAGTGCTCTGAGCTCCACTTTCCTGTCTACGGAGGTCTGTGTGCATGAGTACACCTTGATTTACTATGTTACCTGGCATTGGTTCATTAGCACCACCTGCTGGACCAAGTCTTAATCTGTTCATGAACCACCTTAGCTCACAAGGACCCTAATTTCAGCCACTGTTACCGTCTTTTATATACATTTTTCATAGTCAATAATGGATTTCTTTTGTGAAGTAAGTGGTTATATGTAGAATTATTTTCATGCTTGTATTCGGATAAAATTCACACACCTTACAATTCATCCATTTACAGCCAGGCCATTCAATGATTTTTAATGTATTCAGACTAGTAGTACAGCCATTGACACAGTTAGATTTGGACTATCATCATCGTGCAGAATAAACTCCCTATTCTTTGAGAGTCACTTCCCATTTGGCCCCTAGGTAATCACTGATGTATTTTGTCCCAATGGGTTTCCATATTGCAAACTTTTGTGTGGGTGGAATCATACAATCGGTCGTATGATTCCACATACATGGGTTGGTTATTTGGCACAATGTCTGCAAGGCTCATACAGACTGTAGCATTTGCCAGGACTTCCTTTCTCTTTTGCCAAGTACTGATCATGTTGGATGGCTAAATGCTATTTTGTTATGTAGGTGTATCACATTTTGTTTATTCATTCATCTATGGAAGGTTATTTGGGGTGTTTCAGCCTCTAGGACAGGGTGAATACTCTCAGTTTCATGTACAAGTTTTTGTGTAGACATAGATTTTTACTTCTTTTGAGTACATGGCTGGTAGTGGAATTGCTGGGTGATGTGACATGTCTATGTTAAACAACCAGGCTGTTTTCCAAAGGGATTGAGTAATTTTCCACTTTTGCCAGTAATGAAATTCCTGAAAATCTTCACCACTAACCCCAACTTTATGAGTCCAGCTTCCATGTAGGTCTGAAGTGGCATCTCATTGTGCCTTGATCTGAGCTTCCTTGATAGCTTGTGATATGTATTTTTATGTGTGTATTTGCCATTTGTATATTTTCTGTAGAAAAATGTCTATGAAGTCCTTGTCTGTTTTTTAAATTGGGATATTTGTTTATTTATTATTATATTATAATAATTCATTATATTCTAATGTGAGTCCTTTTCAGATAGGAGATCTGTACATATTTCCCTATTCTGTAGTTGTCTTTTCATTTTCTCAATAGTGTCATTTGAAAACAAGCATTTTATCTTTGATGAAGTCCAATTTATAGTTTTTGTTTGTTTTATTGTCTGTGCTTTTAATATCATATTTAAGAAATGTTTGCCTAATCTAAAGTTAGGAAGACCCGCCCTTGTATTTTAATTTTTATGGTTTGAGTACTTGAATTAAAGTCATTGGCACATTTTTAATTAAATTTTTCAGGTGATATAGGAAGAGGCCCAATTTCACTCTCTACTATGAATATCTAGTTGTCCTGGACCACTTATTTAAAAGAGTCTTCTTTCTCCCCTGAGTTACTTCAGCACCTTTATTGAAAATTAGTTGATCATAAATTAGGGATTTATTTCCAGACTTTCAATCCTATATTGTGCATTGCTTACTCAAAGTTGTTCTCTTTGCCTACTTAATTTGTGAACCTGGAGGTCTCTGTGAACTCTCAGATTTTATACCATTTTTTAAAAATTTAGTACAGGGCCTATAGGGTCTCACTACACAGACTGGACTCATAGTGATCCTCCTGTTTTCAGCCTCCCAAGCACTGGGATTGTAGGCATGCACCATCACCCCCAGTCTCAGTTGCCCCAGGAAGCAGGGGCAGCATGGCACGCCAGGAATTGAACCCCAGTCCCTATCTGCTAAGCTATCTGGCCAGCCCTCAGATTTTATACAAATTGAATCCTGGCCAGGAAGTGTTTGAGGCTGAACTCTTTAGCATCCCAGCAGCAATGTGAAAGAAAGTAGAGCAGTGTGGGTACTGCTCTTTCTTCAGCCAGCATTGGCCTCATCATGTGATGAGCAACATTCCAGATGGGAGGAGCACGCTTGCTGCTGCACGGGGCATTCACAGTAAGTTCATTACTCTGCTGAAGATGACTTCCTGCAAGAGTCAGAACGTCCATCCCTATGTCAGGTTCCATTTAGATTGGCTATGGAGCATATTTGAGTGTCCATCACTTTGAATATAATCACTTTTGGCTCCTAGAGACCAAGGAACATGGAGGGGGGAGGCAGCATTTGGGGAACCCAAGCAAATGATGGAGAAGCCTCTGTGTAGTGCCCTGCTGATGCTGGTGTTAAACCTACAGCCAAGGCCAGATCTCATCACATAAGCCCTGGGAGACCACAGCGTGTTTGGTTTTATCTCAAGTTTGATAGGATATATTGAAAAATTTACAGTGATCTGAACCACCTTTAAAGTATCACCCTGGCTGCTTTAGCAACAGTAGATTAGAGACATCCTCTCAAGAAAATTGTATTGAATGTGAAATATTCAGCCACCTTCCTTTCAAATAGACTTACTGATACTTCCTGGTAAGCTAGTCAGTTGTCACGATGGGCATCGTATGATGAGCACCATCTGACTGTGAATATGATGGACCACTCTGGACAGGATGGGGTAAGATGGCTATTTCTCCTTTCTTTTTACCTGGAAGTACAGATGCTTCTTAAAGACTTTCAGACTTGGCTCATGACAGACTTTGTGATAGTATCAGACCTGGAACATTATGCAAGAACCCAAGCAAAGTTCTGCATTTCACAGACCTTCCACTTCTGTGAGAAATGGGATCTAGATCCACATGGATTGGCCAGGCTGGGAAGATAGCTCCACAGTCTAAGCACCAGCCTGGAAAACACCAGGACCCAGTACCACACACTGTGCCAGCCCAGGAATCCCAGGTGTGCTGTGCTGGCCACCAAAACTAGGCGTGGTGGCATAAACTAATAATCCCAGTGCTGGGGAGGCTGAGGAGGAATATTATTAGACAGGAAGAATATTATTAGTCCAAGCTGCATAGTGAGACCCTGAACCAAATAAATAAATAAATAAACAAACAAACAAATAAATAAATAAATAAAATTTAAAAAAATTTACTGGCCATCCATGAGCTGGCCATGAATTTTGGGGTCCATCTTGGACCCTCTAGCTGCCCAGAGCCTGTGAGTGAGCACACAGGAATGAAACTCACCTTCTCTTTATTCCTGACCTCCTGCAACTGTGTACAAGCACACCTGTCCTCACTGTGTCAGTTGACACACTCCTGGCCACTCAAGAGGGGGCCCCTTCCAATACTCACCATCTTTATATCCCCTTGTCAGCCCTGAGAGTGCCTAGCACAGAACTGGCATCAAGTACAGGTTGCTCAATTGACCTCGAATACCACATGGAGAAATGTGATCATTGTGTGCTATTGGCATGTACTGACAAAAAACAAAACAAAACAAAAAACCCTAAGGAATAAAAGAGCTATGGAGGGTTAAAAAGACATAAAAGAACCTTAAATATGATTTATGAAGTAGAAGAAGCCAATCTAAAAAGTTTTAAAAGATCTACTTTTCTCTTTTAATCAAAAGAGAAACAGGATTAAGGCTATTCATTTTAGAAAAAAATTAAACCACGAAAAAGAATATAGGGGCTGGGGGATATCTCAGTAGTCTAACTGCCTGCCTGGCAAATGCAAGGACCCAGGTTTGATCCTTACTACTGCATGCCATATCATCCCTGGAACCCTGGGCACACCGTGATGGCCACCAAAGTAGGGTATGGTGGTGCACACCTGTAATCGCAGAGCTGGGGAGACTGAGATAGGAGGATCACTACACGTCTGAGTTGTTTAGTGAGACCCTGTACCAAATAAAAAATAAATAAATAAATTTGTAAAATGTTTAAAAAAGAGAGAATATAAAGAAAGCCAAGTGTGGTGGCACATGCCTATAATTCCAGCTTAGGAGGTTGAGGCAGGAGGACTTCTCTAAGCGGGAGGCCAGCCTGGGCTACATAAGCAAGTTCAAACCCTGCATTACATCATAGTGAGACTGTCAGAAAGAAAGAAAGAAAGAAAGAAAGAAAGAAAGAAAGAAAGAAAGAAAGGAAGGAAGGAAGGAAGGAAGGAAGGAAGAAAAAGATGTGCCAGGCAGCAGAACCTGATATCTTGGGTGCAGGTGGGACATCCAGAGACGTCAGATCTTCCCAGCTCTAGGGACTGATGGGGCTGTGTCAGAACCCTGAGCTGCCCGGCTCCAGGGTCCATGCTTTTCTACACCACGAGAGGGTAAAGAGTGGAGACTGGGCAGACAAGGGGCGAGTGCCTGTTAAAGGGAGGAAAGACCCATCCGAGGCTAGAGAGAAGGCCAGAGAGGTGGCTGGGAGGCAGTAATACACAGGTAAAGTCCAGGACCAGAGGCAATCTAGGAGGTAACTATGCCTTTGCGTTGTTTAGCACAGAGACAGTTAGGTTTCTTTTTAAAAATGTTCTTCAATTGTTGGGGTAGAAAGAAAGACACCCCACAGTACAGCACAGGATTTCAGGCATTCTTGAGTGGTGGTTCAGCACACACAGCCATTTTTGGCATGTTTCTGGTTGTTTGACCTTGCAGTTCCCTCTCAAGTACTGGCCCTCATACTGAGGCACTAGCACTGGCTTCTCCTCACAAGGTTATGTCATAGGCATAACTTGAGTTCTCTGATTTAAAACCAAACTTATTAACTTGGGTTCTGTCTTGTTAGAAGCCTTTAGCTTTGAAATGAAAATGATTGAAAAGAAATGCATTTCTACCTCTATCATCTCTTGTTATTTTAGTCTGCTTCACTTCAAAGAGCTGTGTTGGGTAAGTTTTTCCTGAAGTATTTGAGAGGTTGAAAGTCTGATAATGGCACTTACTTTAGTTGTCCCATCAACCATTAACAGGCTTCCTCTTTTGTGGCGCTGCTGCTGCTGCTTGAAGGTGGAATGTTCTCCTCGTTCCCACCACCCTCTGGGCCATTGGATGAGGTTTTTCAGTACATTGACCTGCATCAAGATGAATTTGTGCAGGTAGGAGAAGCCGTGTGTGAATATGTGGGTTATGACCCAGGGTCTTGTAACATTATTTGCTGGAAGATGTGGGTCTTTGTGCCTGAAGACATAATTCCACTTAAAATGCCTATAACTCTTTGTTGAATTAAAGTAATGGTTCTTCATTTGCCTCAAGAAAGGGATCCCTCCCTCCCCTCTCTACCTGGAAAGAGCATTGTCTATCCATCCCCAGCAATTTGATCTAGGACTGTCCACTTGGAAATGACAGCACCGTAGAACTCACATATAAGATCAGGCATTCAAAATTTGTGTAATTTGAACCCAGGTCCTTGTGCTCAGGCAGGTGATTACACCACTGAGCTATTTCCTCAGCCCTGTTTTAAGTCTTTATGAAAATCTTTGTAAGGCTTGGTTAGTTATTTAGAATTCTTCTTCTTCTTCTTCTTCTTCTTCTTCTTCTTCTTCTTCTTCTTCTTCTTCTTCTTCTTCTTCTTCTTCTTCTTCTTCTTCTTCTTCTTCTTCTTCTTCTTCTTCTTCTTCTTCTTCTTCTTCTTCTTCTTCTTCTTCTTCTTCTTCTTCTTCTTCAATATTTTGGATGGCCTGAGTAGCAAGTATGTATATGATA
>PVJA010007446.1:0-68531 GCA_004027025.1 Myocastor coypus | reverse complement strand
TTCTTCTGGGAAAATTCCCAGTAGGAGGATAGCTGGATTGAATGGAACTTCCAATTCTAGTTTTGTAAGGATCCTCCACACTGCTTTCCATAATGGTTGCACCAATCTGCATTCCCACCAGCAGTGGAGAAGGGTTCCTTTTTCCCCACAGCCTCTCCAGCATTTGTTGCTGGTTGATTTCTTTATGATAGCCATCCTTCCTGGGATGAGATGGTATCTAACTGTTGTTTTGATTTGCATTTCAGTAATAGCTAGCGATGGGGAGCTTGCTGTATTTCTTTCTCTGAGAAGTAAGTGTTCATCTCAGATGCCCATTTCTGGATTGGGTCTTTGAATTTTGGGACCCTAGTGGTTTTTAGTTCTTTGTAGATTCTAGATAGAAGACCTTTGTCTGAGTACTTCTTAGTTAAAATCTTTTCGAAATTTGTGGGTCATCTTTACACTTTGTTAGTGATTTCCTTTGACATGCAGAAACTTCTTAGCCGGAGGAGGTCCCAATTGTTGATGCTTTCAAGTGTTAAACGTGCAATTTGATTTCCGTCCATGAACTCTTTGCCTACTCCGATGTCTTCAAGATTTCCTCCCACTTTCTGTTACAGGAGATTTAATGTTTCACTTTTAATATTTAGATCTTTAATCCATTTCGACTTTATTTTCGTGCGTGGTGATAGACTATGGTCAAGTTTTAGTTTTCAGCATGTAGAGAGCCAATTTTACAGCACCATTTGTTAAAGTGGCTGTCTTTCTTCCAGTACACATGTTTGGCCCCTTTGTCAAAAATAAGGTGGCTGAGTGTGTTTGTATTTGCTTCTGCATCCTCTAGTCTATGATCTTCAGGTCTATTCTTTTGCCAATACCATGCTGATTTTATTACTGTAGGTTTGTAGTATAACTTTAGGTCAGGAATTGTAATGCCTCCTGCCGTACCTTTATTGCCGAGAATTGTCTTTGCAATTCTGGGTCTTTTTTGGTTCCAAATAAATTTTTGGAATGACTTCTCCAGATCTGTGAGGTATGTCGATGGTATTTGGATAGGAATTGCATTAAATCTGTGTAACAATTTAGGTAGTATGGCCATCTTCACAATGTTGGTTCTTCCTATCCAGGAGCAGGGAATATCTTTCCATTTTCTGAGATCTTCTAAGATCTCTTTTTTCAGAGTACTATAATTTTCATTGAAAAGGTCTTTTACTGCCTTAGTTAGGTTGATTCCTAAGTATTTCATTTTCTTCGGTGCTATCATAAAAGGTAATTTTCTATAATTTCTTTCTCAGTGTGTTTGTTATCTCTATAGAGGAATGCCACTGACTTTTGTGTGTTGACTTTGTAACCTGCTATGTTACTGAATTTGTGTATTAACTCCAGTAGCTTTTTGGTGGAGTTCTTTGGGTCTTCTAAGTAGATTATCATGTCATCTGCAAATAGTGAAAGTTTTACTTCTCCTTTACCTATTCTTATTCCTTTTATTTCTCTTTCTTGTCTAATGGCTATAGCTAGTGACTCCAGAACTATGTTGAATAGAAGTGGCGATAGGGGGCATCCTTGTCTTGTACCAGACTGCAGAGTAAAAGACTTCAGTTTTTCCCCATTTAGTATCATGCTAGCTGTTGGATTGTTGTAGATGACTTTTATGAGGTTGAGGTAGAGGCCCTCTATTCCAATTTTCTGTAGGACTTTGAACATGAATGAGTGTTGCACTTTGTCAAAGGCCTTTTCGGCATCAATTGAGACGATCATGTGATTTTTGGTCTTGGTTCTGTTGATATAGTGTATTGCAATTATAAATTGGCATATATTGCACCATCCATGCTTCCCTGGGATGAATCCTACCTGGTCGTGATGTATAATCTTCTTGATGATTTGTTGTATTCTACTGGCTAGGACTTTATTGAGAATTTTTGCGTCAATGTTCATGACAGAAATTGGTCTGTAGTTTTCTTTTTTGGTTGCATCTCTTTCTGGTTTTGGTATCAGTGTGATACTTGCCTCTAGGAATGATTTTGGAAGGATTGCTTCTTTTTCAATCTCATTGAAGAGTTTGAGGAGTATTGGGCTTATGTCTTCTCTAAATTTCTTGTAGAATTCAGAGGTGAATCCATCGGGTCCCGGACTTCTTTGTCGATAGGCTTTTTGTTACATTTTGTATTTCATTGGCTGTTATTGGGTTGTTGAGAATTTTAATATCTTCTTGATTCAGTTTTGGTAATTTGTACTTGTCTAGGAATCTGTCCATTTCATCTGTGGCTTCAGTTCTGTCGGAGTAGAGATTCTCAAAGTAACTATTTATGATTCTCTGTATCTCTGCTGGGTCTGTAGTAATTTCACCCTTTTCATTCCTTAGTGCTTGAATTTGAGTCATTTCTTTCCTCTTTTTGATGAGGTTAGCTAGGGGCTTGTCAGTCTTATCTAATCTTTCAAAGAACCAGCTTTTGGATTCTTTAATTCTTTGTATTGTTTTCTTTGTCTCAATTGAATTGATTTCTTCTCTAATCTTTATAATTTCCTCCCACCTTCGGGCTTTGGATTTCGTTTGTTCTTCCGCTTCTAGTCGGTTTAAGTGTTGTGTAAGATTGTTTATTTGTGCCCGTTCTATTTTCTTAATGTGTGAGTTCAGAGCTATGAATTTCCCTCTGAGAACTGCTTTCATTGTATGCCACAAATTCCGGCAGGTTGTGTTTGAATTTTCATTAAATTGTAGGTACTGTTTTATTTCTTCTTTAATTTCATCTGTAGCCCATTGGTTGTTGAGAAGAGTGCTGTTTACTTTCCATGTAGTCCTGGAATTCCTATGGTTTCTTTCATCATTTATTTCCAATTTGATTGCACTGTGGTCAGATAATATGCATGGGATAATTTCTGTTTTCTTGCATCTACTTAAGCATTATCTATGGACTAATATATTATCTATTTTAGAAAATGTCCCATGTGCAGCTGAGAAGAATGTGTATTTTGAGGTGGTTGAATGGGACACTCTGTATATGTCCACTAAGTCCAATTATTTCAAGTTTTGATTCAGGTCTGCCACTTCTTTGCTGATTTTTTGTTTGCTTGACCTATCTTTTTCAGATAAGGTAGTGTTGAGTTCTCCTGTTAAGATTGTAGTATTAGATATAAGATTTTTCAGGTCCATTAAGGTTTGTTTTGTATAGCTTGCTGCTCCCATGTTGGGTGCATAGATATTTATGAGTGTTACCTCTTCATCATGAATTTTTCCCCTAACCAGTATGTAGTGGCCTCTCTATTTCGTTTGATTAGTCTTGATTTGAAGTTCAGACTGTCTGCAAAGAGGATTGCTACCCCTGCTTTTTTCTGAAGTGCTGGAGCATGTAGTATTGTTTTCCAACCTTTAACTTTAAGCCTATGAGTTTCTTTACGCGTTAAATGTGTTTCTTGTATGCAGCATATTGTTGGGCTCTGTTTCCTTATCCACTCTGCAATTCTACTTCTTTTAATTGGAGAACAGAGTTCATTTACATTGATGGTTATAATTGAAATGTATTGACTTATGGCTGACATGACTCTTATTCGCTAATGTTTACCAATTTTTCTTCCTATTTTTAATTGGTTCCTCTATTTGGTGGGATATTTCTGTTCTCATTTGTTGGATTCGGGTCATTTTGGTCCCTTTCTGAAATATTTGTTAGAATATTATGTAGCACTGGCTTTGATGTCATGAAATTCTTTAGTTGTTCTTTGTCATGGAAATATTTCACTTCTCCCTCATACTTGAAGGAGAGTTTTGCCGGGTACAGTAGTCTGGGATGAAATTTGTTTTCATGCAGGGCTTGAAGCACTCTGCTCCATGCTCTTCGTGACTTCATGGTTTTTGAAGAGAAATCTGCTGTTATTCTGATGTGTTTTCCTTTAAATGTGATCTGTTTCTTTTCTCTAGCAGCTTTTAGTATATTATTCTTTAGCTGGATTTCTGGTATCTTGACTATTATATGTCTTGGCGTGTTTTTAGTTGGGTTGATGTTATTTGGGGTTCTGTAGGCTTCAGTTACCTGAATGTCTGATTGTTTTCTCAGATTTGGGAAGTTTTCTGGTATTACTTCTGCCCATATTCTTTTTATATCATTTGTATTGACTCCTTCTTTCTCATTGATTCCCATTAATCTCACGTTGTTCATTTTTGCATCGTCTTGCAGATGTTGATTTATTTTTTCCTGCATTCTGGTTGTTTTTAAAAGATCCTTTCTTACTCCTTCACTGGCTGCAACTGTGTCTTCAAGATCCGAAACTCTATCTTCATTTTCATTCATTCATCTCTGCCAACTTGTGATCAAGATTTTATTTTCTTGTATATCTCTTTGAAACTGTTTCATGCGATCTGTGTCTCTCCTATATTGCTCCATCAGGGAGTTCATCATTTTTCTATTCTCCTCTAATTTTTTATCGATGTCTTCTTTAATAGTATTGAAGTCTGTCATTATGGTTATCCTTTCTCTCTCTAATTCAGAGATTATTTCTGTTCTGTTCTCCTTTCTACTTTTGTGTAGTTGTTCCCCTACTTGGGATGCTATTGATCTAGGTATGTCTTTGTCAACTTTAGATATTATTTCTGCTCTGATTTCCTCTATACGTTTCTGCAGCCGTTTTTCCACTTCATGTATTTGTTTTTTTACTTCAGATGTTATCTCTGATCTCAGTTGCTGTATAAGTTTCTGCACTTGTGTGTCTGCCTCAGATGCTACCAATTCAGAGGTTTCATCCGTATGATTCTCACTTTCTTCCATGATAGTGTCTTCTGTATTTGATTCGGGTGGGCACGGGCCCTGAGATTGCTTCCTACTCCTTGTTGTTATCATTTTGTATGGAAGCGACCCCTGCACTTTGGCGGCATTATGCTGTGTCTATGGGCGTTTGGTCTGGAGACTCCAAGCTGGTTCCTCTACAGAGGTTCCTGACTCTGTGTTTGAGCTGGGGTTGCTAGCTGCTGTGAAGCCCTGCGGGTGTGGTCTGTAGGTGGGTGTGGAGTTTTGGGATTGGGTAGTCCTGGTAGGCTCGTCGACCAGCTCAGTTGCCAGATGAGATGTTTGATGGGTTTGGTACTGGATCTTGGGCTGGAAGGGTTAAAAAAAGGGGGGGGGAGGGGAAGGCGGGCCAACAATCTTGATCCAGTCGGTGCGCAGGCTTAGCTAGCTGTGGCGGTTCGGGTTGGGGCTGGAACAGGAAGTTAGTCGCAGGAACGCAGAGGCGGGGCAGAGGGGCAGAGGCAGCTTACCCGTGGCGGCGCGCCGGCTTCACTAGCCATAGCGGTTCGGGTCGGGGCTCCATGTAGAACATCTTGTGGATCTTTTGTCAGTGTCAGCCATCTGGATGAGTTACAGTCATTGCTTGACCAATTTGTTCTCTGTGAAAGCCTGAGAGAATGTTTTCTCTCTAGGTGACTCTCCTTAGACACACTGCATATCCTTGATCCCTTTTCTCTGTGGCCCCATAATCTCTTGAACAGAAAACTTGGGACACCACTTAGTTACAGGATGTCACAGCAGAGGTTCTCTTATGTTTTGGGTCCTCACTGACCTTGAAAAGCTAGGGCCAAAATATTGGCCTTTTAGCCCATCTATCTGTCTAATTTTTGGTCTGAAAACTTCATTTGTTAAACATTCAGAAGAGAAAGTTATTAATATCATAATCCTATAATAGAGGCAGTTAAGGTTAACATTACTATCTGTCTGAATATTACATACCTCAGACATAAAATGAAACTGCTATTTTCTAAGAATCATGGATTACTCTGACTCTTAACAGTGTCTCTCATGAATAAGAATTGGAGGCCCTCTACTCATAATTTGAGCTACTCTTTGGTTTTGTGTCTGAAATTATTTTTAGTTTATTCCAACTTATCATGTGTTGAATATGTGACTAAGATGACTAACACACAGAAATAACCTTTCCTATCAATTGACAGCTATCTTCACATTAACTGATATTAAATCTGAACACATTAAATCTGGGTCTAATAGACAAATCTTTAATACAAGATAAATCTGAGTCTTAACTGTGTGCTCTAGTGATGAATTCAGGTAAGTATCATAAAATGTTGTCCCTGAATTTGGCAAAATTTGGATATTTTAAGGCATTATTGCTGCTTCTATAATAGTTCTTGGAATTAACTGAACTGTATTTAAGAGAAGCTATTCTGATATCTGAATTTCTCTACTCTATGGAGAAAACTGATGCATAAACTTTTATATAAGTTGGAGAGTAATATTCCAGTGAATAGTTTTAGATATTATTGATAGTTAATATTAACAATATCTATCAAATATTCTAATCTCTAAAATGAATTTGTTTTATATAAAGCTATCTACTTCATATGTGTATGAAAACATAATATATACCTTAAATTAAATAGTAATAATTCTTATTTTCAACTTGGGAAGTTCCTTTAGATATCAAGGAATGTATTCATCTTTAAACTTTTTCATTTCTTGTATTAGAAAGACTAAACTTAAGATAGTTATAAGATACTTAAATATTGTCTGTACATCTCAATTTTAGGAATCCTTAAATTTCAATTAACAAATGTCTCATTTTATCCTTATTACATTTACCCAGAGATTCTACATAATACTCCACATGCATTTTTTCATGCTAAAATTTAAATTCACAACTTTTAAATATTTCATTCAAAAATTGAGACCTACCTTGGCCTGGTTGCATGTGCCTGATGTCCCAGTACTCAGAAGGCTTAGACAGGAGGATCACTGGGAGTACAGGGCCAGCTGAGACTACACAGAGTTCAAAGCTAGTCTGAACTAGATTGCAATGCTTTGTTTAAAAAAAATCACAGGGGCAGATTATTGGTTGCTTTTCTTTTCAGGTCAGCCTCTTCTATTTATGAGTAACTATTTCCATCTTTGTTCATGTAATATATATCTGGAGTTTCCTTATATTGACACATTTTAAAATATTTTACCAAAGCTAAGAAAAATATGCAAATATATTACTGCTTTTGAATTACTACACAAGTATAAAATGCAATTCTTTTCTGGAAATTCTCAGAAAAATTTTCTCCTTCATACGGTCCTTCTCATCAAATCTAGAAACATCAGAACATTTTCATTCATCTAAAGAATATATATGTTCCCTTCTCACAAATACTCAGATGTTTAGTTTCAATATATTTAAATAACCTAAATTCCTTCAAGCACTTGACATAAAAATATGTGAATACAGAGAGAAGGAAGATATAAAATAGAAAATAAGGAGAAATTAGAGATTGAGAAATGCAATGCATGAACACAATACATGAAACTGTCAAAAGCACTGAAAATATGTGAAGCCAGATTAGCCTCCACACAAAGAAAAGTTTAGCCACCCAAAAGATGAAAAAATGAAACATATCCAATAAAGCTCAGAGAAAAGATAAAAGTGTGCATTATCACACTGAACTGCTTTAAAATACTAGGGGCATCCATATCGTATGAAACTGAAATCCTCAAAGTGAATGGGGTGGAGCAGAGAAAAACATTTTAAGAAATAATGTGTAGCCCAAGACACACTTCCCGGTGCCTGGCACCATACTTGTCCTTTTCCCTGTTCACACCAGGGTCTTTATCTGCTCTCTAGCTCATTCTGGATCCACAAGAAATTTATTACCAGCTTTTTCCCTACCTCTCCTACCCAGAAATCCTTGAATGGGCACTCCTGGAAGAAGGGAGCTTTTTATTCAATGGTCATTCATTCAAATAGAATTATCAGGTACAGTACTGTGTTGCAATGAAGGCAGAACGTTCAAGAGACTTACAGACTAAAATTCCTGGACTTGAATTTGGATGTGGACAAGACAGAAGGAAAAAGTGAAGACATGCAGTAAGGGAGCTGACAGGTGGAAAAGAACCTGTGACTTCTTTAAGCTGAACTCTCAATCAATACAGAAAATGCCTTTAAAGTGAGACCTAGAATCCATACAGCTCTTGGAGATAAAGGATGTGCCTGGGATACAAATGAATATCTCTTCAGAGCAATGGTGGCTTTCTTCATAAGAAAAGTTCCCAATAGAGAAACAGCAGAAACTTCCCATGTCTTATTTTGTAATGTAAATCAGAGACTGTCACTCTGGTCTGTGGTTACAGACCCTTCGAAAAATCATGCTCTTCTTGCTGAAGAAGTGCAGAAGGCCATAAGAATGAACAGGAACCAGATCAACAATGCATTCGTTTTGAGTGACCAGACTATGGAATTCTTAAAATTCCTTCCACACTTGTACCACCCACAGATTCATCTATGCCCATCTGGATTATTATATTTGTTGTAATATTTTACGTTGTTATAGTTGCAACTATACTGATTTTATCAGAGATCTGGCAACATAGAAGGAAGAAAAAAGGACCATCTGAAGTAGATGACACAGAGGACAAGTTGGAAAACTTGGACACAGTCACCAACAGCGTTCCTTGTGATACCCTGCATGTGAAAGGAAGGCACATCAACGATGTCTTCAAGACAGGGATGAGTGGCTCACGCTTCTCTGAGCAGCTGGTGCCCTGCTTCTTCAAGATGCTTAACACTTATTTTTGTGTGTCTACAAATCACCCCAAAATGTCAAGGGCAGATCATACATTTCATTGCACCATTCTTATTTCTGAAGAAATCCTGGATGTTATTGAAAGTGATAAGCAATCAATTATACACATAATGACCACTGAAATTATAAGATATTTTCTATTCAGAATATTTGAATATATTTTTCTTACAACACACTATGTAAGTGTAGTCATACGGTGCTGGTGCTTACAGTTACTAATTTAAGCTTTCTAGAGCCAAAGCTAGAAATACACATCATACTTTGAAGATGTAAAAGAAATAATTTTCCCAGTAGCGAATACCTGTACATGGCACAGCAACCATTAAAAATGGGTCCTTTTTGAATATCGTTGATGCTGCCCTCTATGACTTCAGTAAGCAAAAGCAAAGCTTTAAGTGAAATGGATAAAAAAGGAATGCTTATTTACAGGTGGAATTTTATGCTGCAAGTATGCCAACAGTTCTTGTATGCTTGCTGAATATCAGTCCCGAATAGGGTAGTTTTGTTTGTTTCTGCAATTTGTGAAAGTTCAATTTATGCAAACTTAATAAAGCATTAATTACTACTTTAAAAAATGCAGAAATATTTCCCAAATCTGACAAAAATATGACTGAAAACTTCTAAAGCAAGTAAACATAAAACAAGCTGCACTTAGGTACATACGCACTAAGTAAACTGTTGAAAAATATAATAATTAAAAAATTATAAGACTTTTTATGTAGAGGAGAAAAACTTCAGATTCTTGGACAGACACATAAAAATAGTTAATTCCGTGTAATTACATTTTTAAAGCATTGAAAGAAAAATTACGACTATAATTGCTAATCTAGAATTTTCTACCCTATAAATTAAGCTTCAAAACTTAAAGGCAATATAAATCTTTCCCTGAACACATAAAAAAGAATCAGTTTCTGGTGGATGTACACAATAGGAAATGTTGATAAAATTTCTTCAAGTCAAAAATAAATGATTGGAAAGCTAGAGAATACAGAATTTTAAAAAAAATTCTTCTGAAAATTGAGTCAAAGGCATTTATACTGAGCTATATTTCTAACCTCTAAAAAATACTAGAGACTTCACTGAGTCCCTAAATTGTTCTGGCTGGACTCAGATTTGTAATCTTCTTGCCTCAGTCTCCAAGTTCTTGGATTACACGTATGTATGACTATACCCAAATACAAACTGGCAAGTATTTCAGCGTTGATAAATATAACTCTCAAGTGTAGTTCATACAAGGGCTGGCGAGATAGCTGAGCGGTCTAAAGCACCTGCTTAGGTAATTTGAAGCAAGCATGAGAGACTCTATTTCTATCCCTGGCACTATATGCTATGTCAGCCCCTCTGCCAGGGTGGGCTGAGCTGGCCACAAAACAAAACATTAAAAAAATAATTTTTACTTTAAAATTTCTTTGAAATATAACTGTAAAAGCAAATACGTATTGTAAAATTTCTGACATTGGTATAATTATCAAGTGGGATCTAAAGCAAGGCCAGTGATAAACTCTGAAAAAGCACCATTTAAACATAATGCAGCTGGTAAGATTTAAGATAGTTAAGAAAGACATAAGCAAAACCAGAAAATCCCCACTCCCAGGAAGAGACCCACATGGGTTGCCACAGGTTCTCTTTGTCTAGGGGATTTCATACACAAAAATGACGACAACGTATCAAACCACTCTGGGCCAAAACTGAGGTTAGCTTTGGTCATACATGCAGGAACTTAGACTTAGAATACTGTATGTAGCAAATTGTTATATGTAGCAAGTATAATTTTGCAAACACTGTTAATGATTGCATTCCTAAAATTGTTAGCACAAGAAAAGCAGAAGGCTTGGTGGTACAGGCTATCTATTGCCTTGTTTTTACCACATTCTTGGAAGATGAACCCCACAAGTTTGACACGGAACCTTGTGCATCTGAGCATTGGAGCCTTGGCTTTGGCCATACTGTCCCTATAAGGCAGTCTTGCTTCGTATTAACTCTCATTCTTAGGCTTTCCCTCTTTTTGTCCATTACCAAATCCTCCTGATTCTCTCTATGCTTCACTTTTTTCTGACAGCCTGCCCCATCTGCTAACCTTCCTCTGCCTAGTACACTATCTTTTGACTCCTGTCAGGGAAATGATGCTTAACCCAGAAGAATATGAAACCTAAACCCAAATATTCAAGAGAAGAGGCCTCATACATTATCTTCCCAAGGTCATCGACTGTTTTCTTGTTTCAGTGTAATGAATGTTAATAGTATGGCAGATATACACAAGCACTAATCCGGTAGCCACACCAGCTATATTCATAACAGATAAGGTAGACTTCAGCAAATAATATGACTATAGATAAAGGAGATACAACAAATGAGATGATCAATACATCTAAAAAGCATAACCTTTTAAATGTGTATTATCAGATTATAAAAATTTTAGCTATATCTACTACTGTCTCTTTTGCAAAAAATTAGGTAAGTCGGTAGTTTCATCCTAAGATTTCCATACTCATTACTCAATAATAGATAATGAGTAGATAAGGAGCAGAGTGAAAATCAGTAAGCATAGAGAAGTTTTGACCATTATTTCCACAGTCTGACACAATTAGCAATTTATAAAGCAGCCTACTACACAATGGCAGAATATACATTTTTCACAAGTAAATTAATTAGGATTTCATAATAGCAATATTAAGAAGAGCACAATCAACAGTCTTGGAGAGCAACAACAGAAAAATACACATAGAATATTAACAAATTAAAATTAATAATTTATTAAAAAGATACTATAAAAGGCATGAAAACAAAAAATATAAACTATATTCCATCAACATTAAAACTCCTCTTCAGGGATATCTTCAACAAAATGCAACAAATTACATTCTGGTGTCCACACTTTTAGTTAGTTATTATTTTTGATTGTGTAACTATCATTTGAAGAAATGTCTAGTAAATGCATAGCTCATATTTTAAAATCGAGGATTTTGTTATTTTATAATTGAGTTCTTGAATTCTTTGTGCATTAAATGCATGTTGGGCTATTTCATCATTGTACAAATATCATAGAATGTACTGCCTCAACCTAATGTAGGTGATACAGTCTTATGGGGCCGCTGTCATATACGTACTTCATCATTCAAGAAACCATCTTTATTAAAATTTGTGCTAGTGTATGTGTACACACACACACACACACACACACACAGTGTACGTCTCCTGGGGAGAGATTTATTTCTCAATGTGTGTTTTATTTACTAATTTTCCAAATATTACTTTAATAATCAGATTTTTCATCTTGAGTTTTTAATCAAATATATTTGTGACTGCTGTTTTATGTCAAAAGCACTGGATTAAAAAATGCCTAAGTAGATGACTAACGCCTGCTTCTGGATTGTCTGGGTGGGGGTGAGTGTGTGATTCTGTGTAAGATGCATGATCCTTTGTCCTTTCCTCTCTGGCATGTGGGTCTGCTTCCTGGCTACCATGAGCTAGGTAATGCACTAGGGCTTTCCTGCCTTGCAGCTAGCCAGGCTACACTGTGTTCCTTAGGAACCAAACTAATATTTTCCTCTCATAAGTTTCGGGAGTCTAACAGTTGGTGAGATGATTACTATTGTATTCTAACATCATATATATGTATATATATATACGTATGTATATATATATATATATATATATATATATATATATATATCATAATTGCTAAATCTCATTAATTCTTTGGTACCAATGTATAGGTTCTTAAAATCTTTTGAATACCTGTTTTCTATATTGTTTTGAACTGTGTAACTAAATAATTTCCAAATGCAGTCTACTACATTGCTGAATAATACTTAGAGGGAGAATCATTGCTTTTGCCGTCTTTGGACGATGAGCGGTGATTTATTAAGTGGCTAAAGTTATTTTTGTGCATACAAATGAGGTGATCATTCTTTTTTTTTTTTTTTTTTGTCTTTTTGAGACAGGGTCTCATTATGCAGTTCAGGCTGGCCTTGAGCTCACTTTTGTAGCCCAGGCTGGTCTCAAACTCACTGTGATCCTCCTGACTCAGCCTCCCAAGTGCTGGGATTACAGGCATGAGCAGCCATGCCTCGCCCTTGAGGTGATAATTCTTAGTTTCTCCTTTATACAGAAAATCAGATGAAATATATGGTAGTTAAGTGGCTTATTCATGAAAACTGAAGTGAAAAACTGAATCTTTATATTAATGTTTCTGTGATTTCAGAGGTCACTAACACACTGTGTGGCTTCATTTTCCTGATTCATAGAAAAATGTTTTCAGTTCTGTGCTTAAAAGATTTCCAACAGTACTTTGGGAAGCCATCTTCTGTAAAGTATTATAGGAAATGCAAAATTCAGGGAAAAATCAGTGATTTTTAACTTTTAATTGAGAGTAGGTTCACTGTACGTATTTATGTAGGCAAATCTTCTAAAGTAGTGACTTGTGTGGGGCACTGACTAAGTACTTGGCACACTAAATATAAAATCATCAAAGCTTACACAAGACCCCAGATTATTATATTGATAATTTACCCATTATATTTGGCATTAAATGATGCATTTTTAATGCTAGATGTAAGAGTTGAACAAAATAATTTTAAAAAACCAACAGTCCAGAAAATAGATCTCAACAAATGTAATTTCACAATCTGTCATTGATGAAAGTTTTCATTAAGCTTACTCCCTCATGGAATCTACCTATAAAAACAGAAATCTTGAATAAATCACTACCTTCTTCCTGAACCCCAAAGTTGGAACAATTTTGATTCATTCTCCTGTATCTATATGGAGAGTCATAGAAAGTAGCATTCCAGAAACTCAACATATCCTAGAATAGGAAAAGCATGAGAGAAAACTGAAACTCTATCAATGATTTTTGTTGACTATGCTTAGGCAATATGTACTAGGGCAAAGTATAAAACTGAGAATGAAACTATATTAAATTTCATTATTCCCCACAAAATGTGATGTAATTGAAATACAATGTTTTGACTTGAATGCTTATTTACTCACATATGTAACTTATGCATCAGAATATTGCAGATAAAATTCTTGTTCTTTTGTTCTCATACTGAAAAGTATTATTATTAGAAACTATTAGAATATCATATGAATTGGATATACATTACCATGTATAGAAGTTTAAAATAAAACCACTATAAAATGGATTATTTTGCCTTCAATATCTTTTATTTCATTGTGCTAGAAACATTGGACATGAGATTTATTCCTTCTTTTTAAATTTTCAGTTTTTCCGGTATGTATTTGTAGTATAGAATGGTCACTTTCCACAGGGAGAGTTGTTATATGAACTTATAGTGTCTGATTTATTATTTTGTCCACCATTCAGTGTTTGCGCTCGCCTATAATTGCTGCAATTATTGAGGATCCATTGGTCAAATAAAATTTGTTCCTGTTGTGTTCTACAAATACAGTAGCATTCTTAAGTAATTGTATGTTATCTCATGCAGTGATTTTCTATACTTTTATTTATATTTTCATTTTTTTGTGAGTGTGTGTGACAGGGTCTTACTATAACCTAAGCTGGTCTCCAACTTATAACAACTCTCTTGCCCCTGCCTAATGGGATTATCTATTATTATAGTCTATATTTTCAAAAAATCTAGACATTTTAAATTTTTTTCTAGTATGTGCTTACATAATTATGTAACAATTAGATTCATTTGGTAGAATTGATGTATGTGGTATGTATCACATATATGTGTAATATGTAGATATAACATCTTGGTAAGTTGCATTGCCACAACACTCAACTCTAACTTCCTTTATGATACCCTTCTCTGCCTCTGAAAAGCATACAGCCCTATTATCTGTCCTTTATTTTGCTTTTTAGGTTATTTATATTTTAGGTTTCTCATACAGAAGAAAACATGTCATTAAGTGAAACCATTTGTTTCACTTAATATTATAGTCTTAACTTCCATCTATTTTTTATAGTTTATTCAAATCATTCTCCTATATATTTGAGTAACATTCATACTGTACACTGAATTTTACTGATTCACTTATCTGTTGATGAAAATATAGTCTGTTTCATAATTTACCTATTGTGAATTTTATTGCTATAAACATGCAGATACATGTGTCATGATTTTCAAGCTATTTATGTGTATATTCATGCTTATATGTGCCTACACATGTGTATCTGTATACATATGTGTGCATTGTGCGTGTGCTTACATCCAGTCTCTGACATGGTATTAATGGACATACAATAGTAACAAAAATATTGTAACCAGATTTTCTTAGAAAAATCACTGACTTCAGAGGTTGAACTGTAAATAAAAGATGACTTTTAAATGTTATTTATGAAATAATAATAATAATAATAATAATAATAATTAATAATAATAGCAAAGCTTTTAGAAATAATAGGGGATTATCATTAAATCCAGTCAAAAAGCTTTCCAATAATCAAATCAGCCACTATAATTTATATATAGTGGAACCTTCTGAAGCTATCCAGATAATATGAAAAGAGGAACTTTACATATAGTAGAATGCATTAAAGCAGTGGTGGCAAACCTGTGGCATTCATGTTGTTTGCTTTTTCTTTTAAGACAAAATGCGTCAATATATGAGTTGCTTTTTCTTAACTTTAGTGTTCAGGTTTACTTGGAGTGTTGGCATTCTTCAACAAATAAGTGGGTTCTGGGATGTAGGTTGGGCACTTGGTCTCTAATATGCTTATCATCACTGCCTTAAGGAAACTCAAATGCACTATGGGTACCAGGGTTGCATTATAAGTCTCATCAATGGAGGAGTTTTGGTGTACAAGAAGATACTTGCATTCATTCAGTATCTCTCCTTGGTCCATAACTAGGTAGAAGGGAGAAAAATCAAACTGTAAATATGAAATGAAATCATTACATATAGAGATAAAGGCTTGAAGATGTGAGATACTTGGAAGGGCATAATATCAATTGTTCTAATGTTTTCATTATAAGTGTTATGATTTATGGCTAGCTGTCCCCAAAAAGCCTCATATGGACATAGAAGGGTTTTTTCAGTGGTATCTACAGTGTGTGAGTGATTTATGGTGTAATGCTGTCACTGAGGATTTGTGACTAATAAATAAGTCCATTGATTAGTTTAGCACTGCCCTAATCCTGGTAGTGCGGATGAAATTAAAGAGGCACCAAGATGCCTCTGAGGTCTCTTGAAACCTTTGTTACTTTGTGGACATCAAAAACTGTTCTCTGCAATGCCCCTCTGCCAAGTAACCTTGCCAGATCCAGCTTACTATGAAGCAAAAGCTCTACAAACTGTAAGCTAAATAAACCTTTTGTCCTTTAACTTTGGATGTTGGATATTTTGTCTGAGCCAATAATAATAATAATAAATAATAATAATAATAATAATAATAATAATAGTCACAATAAATAAATAATTTCAATCTAATCATGCTGACTAAAATTAAGCAAATTCCCAATGAAGGAAGTTTCATTTAAAAGAGAAAAGTTCACTTTTCAAAGATATTCATGTGAAAACAGATAAATTAGGGAAATCCTCTGAAAGTCTAGGTTAAAGAGACATGACAATCTTACCCAATTTGTATTCCAATTTAGATATAGCTTGAAGGGGGGAAATGCTATTAATGACATTATTGAGTCAACCATGGTAAAAGGAATATGGATAATAAATTAAATTAAAAGGATTATGACCATATTAGTGCAAGAAGCAAATAATTTACCATGGTCATATAAGATAACAGCTCTGCTCTTAGGTAATAAAAAGTGAAAGATTTAGGGGTTAAGGGCTATGATGTGTTACATGTAAGTAATTCAGACAAAAAATTAGAGGACAGGATTAGAAAATTATAAAGCAAATTTTAAAGTATGCTAATCTTAACAATATTGAAGAAAAAGAAAGTCTTAGTAATACTTAAATCTTGGTGAAAAGATTACAAACATTATTTCCATAATTTTATTTTTAAAAGTTTATAAATTTTAAATTATTGTGAAATGAGTATTTTTTAAAGTAAAGACACATAGCTTACCCTGAATGTGAGTGATGAATATTGTTTAAAGTGTCCATTTATCATAAATCAACGTTTAAATAAATACATCTGGGTAGTTTAAATTAAATGATCAAAATGGTTCTAAACCTGATATACATCAGCAAATAGAAACCTATTTAAAGAGCACAAAGGAATCAGAGAAACATAACACTAAGTGGTAAAAGTATATCACAAATGCCTTATATAGAGACAGTTTAAGGCTATTCATAATGTGACAGACAACAAGAAAGACAGAGAACACATACAGCTAAAAGATACCTATTGTGTGATACATACATTATAAGACTGCAAAGCACCAAAATTTATGAAGTATCGATACATTTCCATCCATTGTTCTTGAATAATGGATAGTTAATTTGAACTTTCCAAGAATTTCTTTACCTGACCCTGAAAATAATAGAAAATAGTATTGTTCACCTTATTATATGTTAAATTAAGTGTACATACACACACAAATAGTGAATTGATTCATGTAAAGCAAAGTAAAATTTAACACTTTTCTGTCAACATATAACTGTGAGAATTTAGAGACAGAAATATAACACAAAGATAGTTGCTAGGATAGTGGGTAATTGTAATATGAAAACAATTAGAAAGAACTTTCCATGAATGATCATGGAAGACAGTCATTCATTGTCATGTAACACCATTTTTCCAATGACTAACCTGTACTCTCCTAGTTAAATTCATTAGTATGTCCGTGTCATATTCAGTTGTATTAAGTAGTCTTTTCATGAAGCAACACATATTTTCTACTAGAGTGTTTTAATTAGAAATATGATGGCTACCTGTCCTTGTCCCATGGAAGATACAGAAGAGCTAGAATATTTTAGGTTTTCTGATCTCTTGAGATTTTTAATGTAGTTACTTCCAAAACTGTCTGTTAATAATTAGGGTGAAGCACAGCAACTAAAAGAAATTAATTTGATTCAAGTGTCAGATTATTATCCCAGTGAAAATTAAAATCAACACTGTCAAAATGCAAGGGAAGTCAGGCGTGGTGGCGCATGCCTGTAATCCCAGCACGGAGGCTGAGGCAGGAGGATCGATGCGAGTTCGAGACCAGCCTGGGCTACAAAAGTGAGCTCAAGGCCAGCCTGAACTTCATACAAGACCCTGTCTCAAAAAAAGACAAAAAAAAAAAAAAAATGCAAGGGAACCCAAATGCATTTTCCCTTTGCTTCCTACTATGAAAAAGAGTAGATAGCTTACTTCAAACAGCATTTTTTGTGATTTAAAAACAAAACGATTTAAAAATGATAGGAATTCAACAATGGATGTTATGTTGCATATTATTATATTCAAGTTTATTGTTGAGATTACCAGATATAAACGTGAAAAATTAGTCAAAAAGTCATGAAACTTATCAAGGAGAGAGAAAAATAAGAATTAACTACCATTCCTTTCAATAGACCATGAGAAACCCTCAGTACAATGATTCAATATATCCCTTCTTTCTTTTCTCCTTTCTCTGTCACTTATAATTGCTTTACTATTTTTTATTCTTCTTAAATTTAAAAAATAAAATTGTTAATGTCCATATATGAGCAGTATACAGCATTATGATAAACAAATTTCATGTTATATTCAATTTTAATTTTTACTAATAACCTTTTATTTTAAGAATCAGTAATGAATTTTACAAAACAATTTTTTCTGTGCTCTCAAGACTTCTCAAGATATACCTACATAAAATGACAAACATAGGAAATAGTTTTATCAATTACTTCTTACTTTCCTTCAGCTCTCCTTATTGGCAGTGTCATTGAGTGGAAAACATATTGTAGGTATAAAAAAACTTTTCAGTAATTTGGAAGATGATTTATAAGAATTAACCTGCCAGTCATACTTGAAGAGTATTGGTTTATTATTTCAAAACTTTTTTTTTTTTTTTTTGTGGAACAGGGTTTGAACTCATGACCTTGCACTTGCTGGGCAGACACTTGTGCCACAAAGCTATCTCCCTAGCCCCTATTTCAAAACATTTTAAAATTGTCATTTTAGATTATAATTTTGATTGCTTCCTACATGAAAAGTTTTATCGTTTGAGAACCACAGCACTGTTGACAAGAAAGTACAATGATTGATGTCTGAAGTTTAAGTTGAGCTTAGTAGGGTAGATAGTAAGTGAGTATAGACTTGACCTAAAAGAAAGAAACATATACATCAGCCTTATGTATTTGCCTTAAGCTTTTTTTCCCATTACCAAAAGGAAACTGAATAAAAACACAAGCACACTGCTCGGGAGTTTGCATGGACTTGTTCTATTACCCAAATTATCTCTCTTTATCTTCTTTGATTTTGTATTTTGATGTGCTCACAGGGCCACTGGAAATTCTTGTCAGCCTTGTTTTCATGTATTGTGCTTCAGCAATTGAAAACACTTGCTTCACAGACTGTTTACAGCCAGAGATCTCATCTTAGGGACCTTTGGGAACTAGTGCAGCAAACTATAAAATTCCACAGTATTCACGAGCCTGACATAATTACAATAGCTTCCTAGAACAGACTGGAGTTTTTGGCTTGCTCTAATATGAATGCACCCTGAGGTGGTCTTTATACTACAAAATATAAATTCTTTCAATGAGAAAAATTTGGGTAGCTGGCTTGGTCATTATAAGTCAATTATTCAGTGTGGTAAGCATGCTAAGAAGATGATAGTTTTGACAGTTCTCTTCTTCTATACCTAAATTAAAATAAATTTTATGTATTATGTGTGTGATAAAAACTAGTATGATTTCCTGATTAAATAGTCATTATCGATGAGGATGTTATGAGAGTGCATAGCTTATTGGCGTAATTGGCAACAGAAACCAGCTTTGTCATTGTCTGCATGTCAGTATGTCCAAAACTCAGCTTTTTAATCACCTCTTGCTCCAAGTTAACTCCTCATATTGGAAGTCAACTTTGCATATCTCTTTTTCACTCAAACATTGTTTTCTCTTTTAGTGACATCATATTTTGGGTGAAACATTTATAAATATGGTAAGATCAAAATTATATGAAAACATCTGTAATTAAAAGAGAATAGAATCTGAGGTTAAGAAAGTATAAAATAAAACATCATTTGGTTAATATGTCAAGGTTTATGCTATTCCCCCCCCACAGCAAGTGACTTTATAAGTCAAAGGTAAAATGCAAAATTTTACTGACCAACTGACATACAGGACCCTGAGGAGTGAACTAGATTTATATGGACCCATGTTCCTGGAATCTTTAAATCCAGCCTCTGAAAATTCAGGTTAACTCAGTGTCACTTCTAACTTGCAAATTACATGTTGTATTTTCACATAGCATCTCTATCTTCTCATCTTGTTATTATTTCTGTTTTTAAAAGATAGACTACTTACTGTCAATTCCTAGGGCCAGTGAAATAGCTCAGCAGACTAAGCACCTGCTTTCATAAGCACAGGGACAAGGGTTTGAACCCTGGTTCTGTCCCCACTGTATGCTGAGCCTACAACTGAGTTTGGGAGTGGTGGCCCATGACTGCATTTTCAGTGCTGGGGAGCCTGAAAACAGAAGGATCACAACAATTGACAGCTGCATAGTGAGGCCGTTACTAAATGCATAAATGAAAATAAATAAATGTCAACACCTATCCTATTCCTGTTAATTACAATTCACTTTATTCAATAATTTATTTTTCTACAATTCTCTATTCAGTATATCCTATATGATTGATTGAGAAAGATGTGAGTTACATAAAGCCTTATCAGAAATATGCAGATATGAATGTATGAAATATGTTAGATACTGTATAAGAGATGTACCTTAATTTTCATAATTCGTCATAGTAATAAAACAATCAAGGTAATATTCTGGGTTAAGGTCTCCAAATAAACATACTTGCAATACTTTTACCTATGTGTTCCTCACACAATAATATAAACTACAGACATTCACTTTTTTATTTCATTCCCGGTTACATGAGAGGAAATGCAAAATTAATTCATGACGACCACTTCAAGTATAGAAGTGAATTAATAACTATACCAATAATAATAAAACGGAGCTAAAACTTATTGATACTTTTTGTTAATATCCATTTTATTTTCCTCGTACTCTTAATTCATAAAACTCACTTTTCTTTTTTACAGTATTTGTTGGTTTGAAATGAGCAATGTACTAAAAAGAAAACAGCCTATTTATACAACTAAAAGATAAAACAACCAAATGACTCTTTTCACACGAATATGAATTGCTGGTAAAGTAGCTAAGAAAACACAAGCAGATGCTAAAATAATAAACATCTTGCATTATTTCATTTAGTGGAAGCTCAATAAACACTATCATAAAATGAAGTACTTCAGGCACGCAGAAAAGTTTGTCAACACCACACAAATGCTTTCTTTATTCCAAGGAAGAAGCACACCGATGGACTAGTTTGTTCATTTTTGTATTTACTGAAATAAGTTTACTAAAAGATAGATAAGTAGCTGATCATTTTCAATGCCTTAGAAGTGTACTGAAGTCTGTTTTAGAAAGTCTTTTCAGGACTCATGGTATCTATATGAAGATCTTCGATGGACAAGTGATTGTTTTTTCCTCTACGTAATCACGATAATTAATATTAATAAAACATTTTGATGTTGTTGAGAAGTATAGGGGCCCGGCAGGATGGCTCAGTGGTCTAAAGCGCCTGCTTAGGAAAGCTTCGGCGGCTGCAGGGACCGCTGTTCGATCCCCGGCACCACATGCTGCGCCAGCCCTGCCCTCAGGGCAGGCTGAGCTGGCCATAAAAATAAATAAACAAACAAAAGTTCTGAAACAAGAAAAATAAATAAATAAATAAAATTTTTAAAAGTATAAGGAAAAGCTTGGGCAGTCAGTCACCTAGGTCTTTTCTTTTTCCTTACTGAAGCCCAGCAAAGACAGAAACATGCAACTGACAATTTCCATACCCAAATTTTATTCATAAACTGGAGCATGGGCTGAGAGATGACATTATGTTTCCTTGAAGGATAGCAATGTGAGTGAGCTTTTGGCTCCAATTTTATTAGTACTAGACAAAGGCTTTCTTGTCTTTGCAGTAAAGCTAATTGTATAGGGCAAAAGATACTTCTTATATCTATCTTGTCATATTGTCAGATTTCTGTACTCAGTTCCCTTTGCTCTACAAAAGCACAATTTTCTCTTTTATTCCATTCATGTATATTTTGATATATTTTCTCTTTAGTATTTTTGATGATCATATATTTTAATATGGTAACCATTGTAATATGTCTAAAGATTTCTTTTATTTTTTAAAAATGGAATATTGCTTATTAAAATAGTTTATATATGGTAATTACATAGTTTTAAAAGTTGGCCAGTTCATAAAGTTTCATAAAATCAACCACTCCAGAGCGAAAGAATGCAATCATTTTCAAAATGCAATGTTGACTATAAGAATGGTTTAATAAATAATTCACAAGTGCTTTTTGACTTGAATTCTCTTCATGTAATTGCTTCTGTTTCATATTTCTCTAGAGTCAACATACATGGTGAAAAACAGATGTTATATTTCATGCTCTTAGGTTTTGATATGTAATAATAATCAAGAGAAATTATGTGAAATTATTAATTTTCAATATGTGTGATTCAAATGTTATACATAATCATTGTAAGTTTAATATATTTTAGTGAAATAATATTTAGTAACTTGTATATTACATATAAATTAAATATGGCATAAATTTAATTTTTGCTGAGCTTTATAGGAAACAACTGTTCTGTCACATTCTGAATGTATGAATTTATTTTCTTTATTTAAAATATTTATTGGGAAATAATATAATTTTGAAATAATTACACTATAATAACTGCTGTAATTATGATTTTTTTGAAAAGCATAAAAATCTCCTAATTTCTCTGAAGATACAAACTTCTGATGTCAGAGTTCTTCCCTATTAGGAATCTACCAGATATGTTCGGCAGATGACCTATAATATTTGTCTACTGATAATAAAGTTTGTGGTGATTGGATGTATCTTGCGTATCTGTTTGCAGCAGATATTAAGCTCTGTTGCTCAGTTTTAATCCATTCTTAATTCAGAAATTTCCTATGAGGGGCTGAGGTTAGCAATTCTTGGCCATGAAGAGTGACCAGAAGTTAGTGTGATGTTTGTTTGATGCTGTTGGTGGTGTCGCTCCAATCACATAGTTTGTGTAATATGGTATTAGAAATAGTGACTTAATGAGCGCCGTCATCTATCATTGGTCAGGTCATGCACCTATCACATTTAGCTTTTCCAACTTTCAGTCTAGAAAGTTAGACCCTTCTGTGAAGGACAAATTTATAGTGAAGGTAGCTTCTTTATAAGGCTCAAAGTTTTTTGTTTTTTCTTTCCAGTGAAAATATCATTATGTAATAAGCATTAAATTCTACTTCCTTATTCATTTGCATTTCTTCAAGAGTTATGATTATTATTTGTAAGAGAAAGTAATTTCCTATATTTATTTAACAAACAAATTAGTAGATAACCTAGATAACTTAATACCTAATAAAAAAGACCTAATAGAATGAATTCCTGGCACAATTCATCATTAAAATAAAGCTAGAAGGAAATTTTGCTGTAATTAAAATGTGCTGAATCCAAAAAATTTAAATTGTAAAGTATAAGTAATTATAGAAAGGAAGAGTAGCAATAAGAAAATAAAGACACCTCAAATCTTAATTTTCCTAATGCTTAATTAGTACAAGTTTACTAAATTTTGCATTGACCCTAACTCTTAATTATACATTTTATATATCTTTGTTTGCACTGAGAAACATATTTTAAAGTTTTTACATTCAATATATTTGAAAACAACCAGAGTGGGCTGGGAAGAGAGTTCAGTGGTCTAAGCACATGCCTGGCAGGTTTCATCCCTGGTACTACATACAATGCCAGCCACTAAAACCCAGTATGGTGGTGCCTGCTTGTAATCCCAGTGTTAGTATGGAAGAGACAAGAGGATTACCATGAGTTGGAACTGTGTAGTGAGTCTGTGAACCAAATAATAAATAAATACAAGACTGAAATAAAAGATAAACAGATCATTTATATTTTCTTTAACAGAAGTCATGTGCTAGAAACTATGGATATGTAAATGTAATCCTTGTTCATATAAAGCTTTTCATATGTGATCTATTTAAACTTAAGTTTTCTTAATAAAAATATTAAAAAATATATTATTTCACTTTTAAAAGTAACTTTATGTTGAAGTTCTTATAAACTCATGGGAGAAAGAATTTTGACCAATGATTACATCTTACAAAGCCACAACATTGAAATTAATATAATCAAAATTCAAAATACTCCCATCATTATAAGAAGAGTGTTATACAATATTGGCCTGTAGTAACACAGATTTTTTTCCTTACTCAATTAAACAGTAACAACCACTAAAATCTGTTTGCAATTCGATACTCATATACATAGAATCATGTTGTGAAATCAGTGTATGATATACAAAGCTTTGTAACACAAAGCTGGAAAAAACCATATTTGATCCTAGTTGTAAAATTATTTCACAAAATTCAGTATGCTTCCTGCTCACTCAGGGCTGAATAGGGAAGTACAAGCCTCAGTTCAGCCATCTGGAGACACTAAGAGGCCACGGGAGCTGGGGTTCAGAGGTACCCGAATGAAACTCCCAAAGGCAGCAGACCTTTGCAGAATCCAAGCAGTGTTAGTTCTGGAAACATACAAAATGCAAGCATGGTGCACTGCCTGATTACTTCTCCTTCAAATACAGGGGATATTTCAAATACATATGTCATTGTATGTCGGAATATTTAACTGTATTATTGTTTGTATTTTTATGGAAGCTCACTTTGAAAAATTTTCCGTGAGTCTCACAGAAGACTTTGAACTTTGGACTTTTGAACAGTGCTGCATGTGTGTTAAGACTTTTGTGACACTTGGGGCCAAACAAAATACATTTTGTGTAATGAGTGGAGACAGTCCTCTTGGGAACTAGCAGAAGAATGTCGTGCTCATGATGTCAGTGATGGGAAATTCACTAATTTACTCTTGCTTTTCAATCATTGTTGTAAAATTCTACATCTCTGTTACCTTGATATTGGCATCTATTGATCATAATTTTTTTCTTTCGGGTAAGAATCACCCTAATTTTTTGGTGTAACATGCTATTTGAGTGGAAGCTGGATATTATGATACAAAAATCTATATTTTTATAATCTCTTACTTTTTCACCTCTTTATTTATTTAGTATTTTAGGGAAGAGGATACAGGAGTGTTCAGGGTCTCACCCCTGTAATCATCCTTTTTACAGCCTCCCAAGAGCCGGCATTACAGGTGTGCACCCCCACACTGAGTCTCAATTGCCATCTCAGCGTGCCCCAGAGGCCGAGGCAGCATAGCAGGCTCCAGGGATTGAACCCTGGTCCCTGTACCTGCTTGCAGATGCTTTAATCCACTGAGCTATTTTGCTGCCCCTCACCTCTTTTTTAAACAGTAACTATTATGCAGTATAGTAGCCATTATATACTGCAACACTCAGACTATTACAGCTGAAAGATTTTCCTCATAACTATCATTTTGGGGTAAAAGTCCAAATTCCTTACTTACCTCCTGATGGCACCAAGGGATAGAAGCTTGCCTTTCTACTGATCCTATCCAGATAGGATAAATCAAAGTGTGTTTCTAATGCCCCTAGGTAGCTTTTGTTTACAATATTGATATAGGCTAAGTTAGATAAGAACATTACAGGCAGTCATGTAGAACTGTCCTTAAAAGAGCCAGTGCAGATGATGAGATATCTCAGAATGATGGGAGAGACTGCCATCTCTGCTGTGGGTCAGACCTCAAGAGAAAGATAAAACAAATGCACCCCCTCACTTCCTAAGGATAAATATCAGGGGTTAATATTCTAAATAGGTAAATCCTAAGGGGATTTGACTGAACTTGTGTCTTAGTTAATATTCTCTCATTGCTTAGACAAATATCTGACACTCAAAATGAGGGAAGGAAGGGTTTATTTAGCTCACAGTTACTGGAGGTTTCAGTGCATATTTGGTTGGCTCCAACACAGAGAGGCACATGGCAAAAAGCAACCTTTCTGGGTGGCAGCTAAGAGCAAGAGCAAAAGGCAAGGTAGCAGCAGCTCAAGCAGGTAAGTTCTCTTTCTTTCTTACATTGAAATACAAATAACCTGCCCCAGGGGAGGTACAGCACCTGTTTCCACAATAATCAATTACAAATTCCAGAAGCCGCCCCATGACTGCACGAGGCTTTGGGAGGACACCTGTACACAAACCATAACACCTTGGGAGTTACAAAAGTTACATGTTCTGTTATACAGGTCTTGCTTTAACTTGCCCTTAACTGCCCAGCAGAAAAGTTTAACCATGAGGCATAAAAAGTAAAACTAGTTTAGAATGTTGAGCTGTAAAAGGCTTAAGCCAACAGTTTCCTGGCACTGCCAGTTCTGCCAATAACCCACTATGATTATGGAATATTAGACTGTGTATAGAACTACTTTTTCTTAGTTCAATGAGAAGAAATTTTTTATATTTTTATAATTGTTAAATTATATATATTTACATAATTTTATATCAATAATGATTAGAAAAATTATCATGTCTGCACCCTGTGATCTAAATAACTATGTGGACAATGATATACATTATATCAATTATCGGGAATGTACTACTAGCATGTTTTGAAACTGTTCCATCATTTCTTATTAAAATAAATAAATAAATAAAAATATTCTAAATAGATCTCATCACTTCAAAAAAACCAAAAAGGGCCACTAATTCAACCCCCTTTGGGAAAAGCACTGCTTCTCTATTCATACCTGCTTGCTTTCCCATTTGATCTTATTTTAATCCATTTCGTCTGAGAAATTATCCTCATAATCTTATTGGTTGACTATAGTTCTGTCCTACTGCATGCTCTCCTTGTGATTTCCCATGTTTGCCACCTTGAACCCACTCACATTGAGGATTTCCTCAATAAAAATTCATAGAAAGGGCAGGGTCCTTTGTAATTCTTTCTGGACACCCCCGTCTCTTTCTCAGATAGAAACTTCACTTCACCAAATGCATGTATTCTGCTTTTAACCTCCATCGTTCTTCAATTTCATTCTCCAGTTTTAAAGAACATGATCTTATACTGACGTATAGCAGGCCAGGTGTTACTTTCCCTGATAGCAATATGGTAAAAGCAGTTTTTTACTACCAGCAATGGTTTAAAAAAAAAAATTATCCTCTTGATCTCCTCTAACTTCCCTCTAGAGGAGTGGAGAATGGATGTCTCAGAACTGCTAGATCAAGTGGAAGTCTATACTCTTCGCATAATTTCCACGGACACATTTAAGTGTAGAGCTGGTGGTGCTATGGATTCTATAACTTGTTGCACAGACGAATGCCTCGAAATCTTGCTCTGCTGTATGGCACACTGCCCACAAAAGCTAGAGAGGTATCTCATTATAATCAAAGATAGAACAACACCCAGAAAATGGCATCCTTCAGATCTTGAAGTCCATGACTAGTTGGAGGTCTTCCCACCTTCTCATCATATGTTTGTATCATATGCACACCTGATGGTTTTCCGTTTTACTTACTAGAAGAACACAGAAAACCATTCTATCGTAACTTCACAGAGCACAGATTCCCATTTTCATTACCATGCCAAAAATTCTTTTGCACCTCCAGCAATGGCTCACACCTATTATCCCAGCACTCTAATAGGTTAAGACAATGAGATCAAAAGTTTAAGCAGACCCTGAACAATTTAGTGACTTAGAGGAGCCCTGGCCCAAAATTTATCCAAATGACCAACAATGAACTACAGCATGAAGGTCATGGGATTAATTTCCAGCTATGCAACTAAAAATTTTTAAATTGTTTTAGATTTAACATTCTGTATAAAGCATATTGCAATTGTACTCAAAGCAAAAACTAATTTTTAGGATTTTAAAATCAGAATTTAAATATATGAATTGCTAAAATGGTTGAAATTATAATAAAAACAATTAGATTTCATTGTTGGTAATCTTTCAAACTCTTCATAAAGACAATTTTTAAAAAATATATAGGTCCTGCAATAACTTTTTGAGATAGCACAAACATATTATTTAGATTTCTAGGTGTCTACTTCTGGTGGGAAATTTTTTTCTGAGATGTATATGTTCATATTCCGCCAAGCTTCTTTTTTAAAGGTATTTAGTGCTTTGTATTTATCAACAGATATTTTGTATGTTGTGACTATACGTTTAGAGTACTGAAAGTACTGGCAATTTTGTCTCATTTCAAATTCATTATTTTTATCTATTTTTCTTGTTTCATAGAAATTTCGCTTCTATCATGACATTTGCAAAGGTTTCTTCTCTATTAACATTCCTGGTTTTGTAAGGGAAAGCAATTATAAACCATTACTGAGAGCAGTGACAAATACACATTTGGGATCATGACGCTAAAATTATGCAATAATTCTTCTATTGTTATTTTATAAAATTATGAATATGGAAAAAGTAGAATAGACTGAAAACAGAAGGATCACTACAAATTTGAGCTGTGTAGTGAGACCCTGCACAAAATAAAAAATAAAAATACAGAATAGATAGATAGATAGATAGATAGATAGATAGATAGATAGATAGATAGACATGGCTCAGCTGATGCTTGAAATGGTTTGATATCAAAGGCCATGACGTGTACAACCTTACTGTAGAGCCATTTTAAATATATCCTACAGTGTATTAAAAGAAACTCTTTATTAAACATAATTATATCTGCAGTAAAAAATGCAATTGATGGCAATGCATATTTTAACATCTACTGATAGATCCACTTACGGAAGATACAGTATTTGTTATTAATGGTGGAGTCAAGTGATAGCAAACAAGCCATAAAAATAGTTTTGAAAATACACACTTGTGTTTTTAATGGGAGAGCATCTTTAGCTAATAATAGGTTTTATATTTTAGTGATATTTTTTTTTTTTGATTAGGGCTGATTCAGCTTGTCCTGGGGTTGGGGCTGGTGCAGCATGTGGTGCCAGGAATCAAACCATGTTTCTGTGATTGCCTAAGCTTTCCTAAGCAGCCACTTTAGATCACTGCACCATCTTGCCAACCTCTTTAGTGATAACTTAAGGTAACTGTTTTGCAAATATCTTTAGCATCCTGTTAAACTAGGCCCTGATAGAAATTCTCCTTGATCTTCTTGTATGTGATATATGGCCCAAACCTGGTCTTATGGAAACACGTGTAGCTTTAAAAGAGAAATTAATTCCTCCCAGTGACTTTCTTTTGGTAAGTTAAGAAAGGCAAATGTATTACTAATCCAGAGTCATTTTACCTGTATCATTTCCTTGTCCTATTTCACAATGGTAGCATAAATTTGTTTCATAACTACTGCATTGCTTGAGTCCCAAACCCCAATTGGGACTTTTAATTAGCATAGATCATATTATTAGTTTTTCTCCCACTGAGAGCTCAAAGGAAAGATAAACTGTTATATTCATATAATTTGGACTAGCTCGGTGGTAAAAGCACTTGTCTGTCAAATGCAAGACCCTGAGTTCAATTCCCCATACTGCAAAAACAAATAAAAACAAACAAACAAGAAAAAAAAAAGCTCACCATTATGGAAATTCTACCCTTTTCTTTTTCCCACAGAGGAAGGAACCTAAGGGCTCGCTTTCCATGGGAAACTGACTTCCATGTCACTGTTCAAATAGTTTCATGAACTTGCTTCTTATGCATGCGTCTATGGCCATAGCATAAAGATGTCATTGTTAACAAGCTATTATTCCAGGCTTCATTTCAACTAAAGTTTCTCCAACACATCTAATATTAATTAAATTCTTTGAATTTGTATTCCATTTTGTCATATTCAGACTTAATATTCTTTTATTTTTCTCATCTTTGAGAGTTCTCTTCCCATCTTCCTTCCTTCCTTCCTTCCTTCCTTCCTTCCTTCCTTCCTTCCTTCCTTATTTTGTCCCTTTTATTTCTCTTTCCTTCCTTTCTTTCTCTGAAGGCATAATTCTTCACGGTTATTAGAGTGTTTGTTTAATTTTACCCAAGAATTTGTAGCAGGAATATTTACTGCTTCTCAAATAAAGATATTTAGCCAGAGTGAAATCTTCTACCTATTGTTTGCTCCATATATTTTTGTGGATTACAACTTTAAAAGCATAACTGGGCCAGTGAGATGTCTCAGCGGTCTAAAGTGCCTGCTTAGGCAAGCTTAGGAAGCCACAGGGACTGCAGATTGATCCCTGGCCCCACATTCTGAGAACAGGCTGAGCTGGCCAAAATAATAATTTAAAAATCCATAACTGGCAAGAACAATTAATATTTTGTTCATTGTTTTGGAATAATTAAAAATTATTATGGTATTATTAATACATAAATTAGGAAAACATTATTTAGAATGGAAGACCTGAGAATATATTGTGTTATGTATAGCAATGTTATATATAAAGCATACGACTCTAGAGAAAATATTAATTCATGCTCAAAGTGAATAATTAGAAAAAAATAAAATTGAATGCTTATGTTATGCCGTAAAGTAAAAGTTTACTGAATTTTTTAAAAATAATGAATTTTATACTGAAATATATTAAATAATTATATATAATTATATATCTATGTAAATTTAGATCCCAAAATAATAGACTGAATAATAGCAAGACAGTCTAGATCACATGAATATATTTTTTCACATGAATATTTTAACTATGATTCATTTTAATAATTTTAGAAACTAAGCATGTATGAAAAAGATATTTTACAAAATATTTTAATTGAATGTTAAAAGATATCACATAAAAATAAGTACATAAATATAGTTATTTAGGAAAAACACACATGAGGAAAGACAAATATGTGCTTGTGTATATGCATGAGTAAAAAATTCATACAAAGTACCAATAAACCTAGAAATCATCCAATAAAAATAATTAATGCATATGAACTTTCAATGTTTACAAGCATGAACTGAAATAACTGTACACAAAATATACTTAAAACTCATTTGTCATTAGTATCTGCAAAGCAAATTAAGAAAAATGCTACTTTTTGCCCTTCTGGATGTTAAAAAGCCTAAATATAGAAAATATTTTCTATAAGTTAAAGTGTTGCCAAAATTTCATTGTCATACAGTGCATGTGGAATTATTAGTCATTATAATCTTTTTGGAAGTCAAATTATCAAAATTCATTGCAATAAAAATTCCATACTCACATTTGCTAAATAATGCCCATCCTGAAAATTTCATAAATATATGCATATTTATCATAGCCTGTATGCATAGCAAAAAATGAAGTGGACAACTGTAACTGGTAATTATAAGGAAAATGGTTGAATGTAAAGTGTTATGTTTAATCAAAGCTTGCAAAGAAATAAAATCACTCCAGTCCACTTAAAGAGGTGTTATTGGGCTATGTTCTTGGATGGTAAATATAAAATGTATAAGAAATATAAAATGTCATTTTAGAAATAAAAGCAAAATGTTCTTATATAAGAATGTTTTTATTCATATATATTTATATTCATATATATTTTGTGGTTGAATCTTCATTTGAAAAACATAAGTACGAGACATCTACATGCATTGTTTTTGAAGGTGGACATGGCAAAGTGCCTGATGAGGATGGGGAATGGAATGGGAAGAGGACAAATAAAATGTGAAAGTAGATGTCTCACAAAGTAACGCTACTTTATAGGATAGGTTATAGAAAGCAATTATATTACTTGAATAGTGATGGATTTTGTTCTCCTGTAAGTCCCGCATAAAGTAAGCACGCAGTAAGCATCTGGGGATTTCCTTGTCTACCTCACAAGTTACAGTTTGGGGATAGGAGAGTAACCATCCCATATTTTAATTATGGAATTTGTTAATAACTCTGAGTTAATTCCTCCAGATTTGATTATTTTTTAAGCATATGTTTGGGGTAAAAGAGAAAGAAGACACAGAGCTTCATTATCAAATATGATTTCAAATTGATACTGTACTAATTCACATCTCACTGGTTAAAACATAGTATATATTTGCAAGGGGTTTAGGCAATAACTTAGAAGTCTTAATTACCTATCTTCTACTAAACTTTCACTGAAATGCAAAAAGAGAGAGGCTGGGGAGATAGCTCCATGGCACAAGTGCCTGCCTGGCAAGTGCATGGTCATGAGTTTGAACCCCGGTACCACCAGAAAAAAACAAAAAAGTAAAAGGAGAGATGCAATTGGGACAAAATTAACACTACATTCACTCTGAATTTATGGTTTAGTCATTTTTTCAGATATGAAAGTTTAGTGTGTACCTGTGAATATGCATAGGTATATACAGTACAATGTACATATACTCCAATAAAAAGTACAGACTTCATTCAGCTTACTTTAGAACTCAATCCTTTTGACAAATCAACTCTGATTCTAGCAATTTACTTTATGAATGTAGCCAATAATTTTCAAAGTACAAAAATAGAAGATACAAGTTTGTTTATTATAGTACTGATTACCAAAACTGGTAACTGATTTAATCAACATCAATATGTTATTACCTGAACTTATCTGTCCAGGTATAACTGGTTACTGTTTTCAGTGAGTACAATTCAGAGTAGTTAGTATTCATTGGCTAATAATGAGCTCTATTACATTCTCATTTACATCATTGTCAGGTTCTTTCAGTGGACTGAAATCTGTCTTTCCGTTTAGTATATGTTTGCAGTGCACAATGGTTCATCTCACTGGGGGAGATGGAACTTATACAAAGCACTTCTTGGTCTTCTTTCTTTTTGCAAAAGAATGGTTATCCTATTTCCTTTTTGCTCTCTAACTTATTGATATTTAGGATTGCTTGTATATGACATGCAGATTCAGGGATATTTATTATGATCTTCATAATATGGCTTTGTTTTTGCCTGTGTTCCCAAAAATACAAAACGTGTTACTTGTTTTGTTTTATTTGAACCTGATGTCACTGTCACTATTTTATTTATTTATTTATTTTTGTCTTTTTGAGGCAGGGTCTCGTTATGCAGTTCAGGCTGGCCTTGAGCGCACTTTTGTAGCCCAGGCTGGTCTTGAACTCGCACCGATCCTCCTACCTCAGCCTCCCGAGTGCTGGGATTATAGGCGTGCGCCACCACACCTGGCTCCCACTGTCACTATTTTAGTGATAGATGACACTTTACATCCACCTTTGTTGCATGTCTACACTTGGTTAGTTGTTACCATTTCAGCCCTAGAGTGCACCTAAGGCCAGGTTAATGTACTATTTAGGTTGGATGGTGAAAGGGTAATCTGTCCTTCAGACTTTATCAGCCCAGCAGGTTTGTCCATAGCCAATGTTATGCTGTCACTTACTGTGCAATTTCTGTTTTAGTTTCTGTTCAGTCCAGAACCTTATTGTGACTAATTTGGGTCTTGGTTCCAAAGCAATGACTTGTGCCTACCTACTTCTTCTTCCCTGTAGTGGACAGGGACTAAACATGACATGACTTGAACAGCTTCATAGATAATTTTGCCATCTCAACCTGAGTCACTCCTGGTGCTCACAGCTGGCTGAGATCAGTGCATTACAGGGGTGACAACACAGTCCACTCTGTTATGACTTGCTGCTGCCATGGGCTATCCATACTCTGAGATGGCTGTCACTGACCAGGAATGTTATAGGCCAGAACAGAAGTCCATCCCACCAGGGCCACACAACTCCAACTGATCCCAAGGTAGGTCCAGACAATTTACCAGTAGTGGCCAAAGTTGGATTTCATCAAGGTAGGCCTGGCATGAGATTTCAAGGCTAAGTCTTATTCTTATCCACATCTGCCACACCATCCTCAATTCCATGGATAAACTCTTTCCACAACTGTGGTGTCTGAGATATTGGGAGGTGTAGTACAAGTAGTTCCTTGGTCTCCAAAGTTGATGTTATATTATGTCACAACTAAAGCTTATGAGCAAAGTGAAAGCCATAAATGGAAGGTCATACTGCCCTAAGGACATGGCCAGCTGTGGGAAAGGCTGGGACATAGGTCTCTTCCATCGATGTAGTGGGATTTTGCCTGGATCTGTGACAGACTCGGAGGCTCAGTATTAGGCTCTCCACTGGCACTAAGTATCAGAAGGATCACCCAGTACTGGGTTTCTGTGTGGTAGTACTGATGCTGGGATCCAAGTGCAAGTCTGACACTAATTCTCATTTTTTTCCCAAAAGTAGGGAAATTTCTTTTTAATACCACAATGTAAGGCAAAGTTTAATTTGTGTATTTTTCAGATGTTGAATTGTTAAGATATGCAAGTACCACTGTTCCATAAAGAAGGGTAAAGTGTAGACATTTGTTGGAAAATAGTAGGACCTCGAGACCATAACATACATGAAATAGATGAGACAGACCAGCTTAAATATGGCATAGTTTCTTTTTATGAGAAACAGAAAATATTAATAGAGTGAAACATAAGATAGATGATGGGAAACAGGGAAATACATCATTTGCATAAATAAAAGTGAAAAAGAAATTTAAGGAAGCAGGAAAGAATAGGGGAAGGGGAGAAAAAAACTTAAGATGTTTTATGTGCATAGACCTGCTCCGCAAAAGGAACATAAACATTATGCACTGCAAATATAAATATTATTTTTTAAAGAAATAAAAATTGAAAAGCAAAACAATGCCAAATAATTCAAATGCCTACCTTACATATCTTAATAAGAAGAATTCAATCCTATGTGGGTTTGTTAGGAAAACTGTTGAGGAAGAATTATTTGGAAAAATACACATTTTCTTTACTATATTGTGTATTCTGGTTCAAGCTAGATCACAAAAAGGTGTATCTATAACAAATCACTTGAGACTATTACATCATCTTCTTAGAGTAATTGTTCTATTTTTTTTTTGAATGCAGTTATTTTCTCTTATGAGTACATAAAGTATAGCATTGTATTTCCAAACCACATTTACTGGTAACAAATGCCTCAATTTATTGCCTGTTCATTGATAAATTCTTCTGCTGTGAAGACTGAATGAAAAACATAATTCAAAACTCAAGTCTAGGAAAAGTATTTATGTGTCTAAGAACACAACGTCTGTCATCCTTTCTGATGAAAGGATCATCTGATTTACTGCAGCTCAAAGGTCTCTACGTGATTATTTTGTCAAAACTGGGGGTTAGCTATAGCAATTTTGTTTTATTTCAGTCTTTCCTTTCTAAGCTTACTTATTAACTGACTCCTATCTTCATGCTCATATTTAGAACTTTAAAAATGATTATTGTGAATGTTGCTTTTATACAGATATCAATAAATCTGTTGGTCACAGATAATATAGAAAAATAAGGCGCCATCCTCAACACATTAATGATGCATATTTTCATGATATAAACAGATTAATGCTATGTAATTAAAGTATTTTAAATTCTATAATTTGAATTTATTACAGTGAAGTACTGAAGACCAAATGTCCAGAAAAAAATAACTAAATTTTACTTCGTGACGTGCATGCATATACAAAGATTTGAACAGAATCACAAAAATAATTTATGTCAGGTATCAGGTATGTATGTCTATGACCTAGATTTTCTGGTCAGTATCATGCATTTTGCATAAAGAGGTTACCAAAGTATTTATTTCATGTTTCATTAGAATAAATTTATCATAGTAAAAGGCATTGTTATTAATGTACTTCAAGCTCCTCCCCCTTAATTTGTATACACTTATGATGTTTACCATCTTCTGAAGGAGTTCTAGCAATCCTCTTCCGTGTCTTTACAAGGAGTGACTAAAAATATAGTGACTGCTAGTGCTAAATGCCATCCAAAAGAAAAAGATTCACAAAACTATTAAGCTGTGCCCTCATCCACCTTATGCACTAGATGCATCACCGTGTGACTTCTGGCTCTTCCTCAAGCCAAATTGCTGAAGAAGCGTAAATGTTATGAATGAGTTGAAGACATGGAGTCAAACACACAGGTCCTGTAGACATCCATTAGTGAGGAATTCCGGAACTGTTTTAGAAATTGTCAAGGATGATAGGCTAAGTGTGTTCAAAGAAAAGTGAGGTCTTCTCAGGAGGATTAATGGTAATGTGTGCTTTGCTATAATAAATTTAAAAGTTTTTAAACATTTAAAGTATTTTCTTACTACACTTCATGCATCCAAACTCATTAAATAATAAACATTCTATATGTGTAGTTCTTTGTATATCAATGAGATTATGATACAGCTGTGAAAAATTCCCAATAAAAATACTAAACATATATCCCAAATAGAATACATATAATATGAAGAATAAAGCTAACATAAAGTATGCAATATTTTCTCAGATGTCCAAAGATTAGTTATTTGACCAATTATTTCAACACTAACCTAAGGAAATTCAAGGGAAGCACCATATCCAAGATGATTGAGAATGCAAGCAATACCATCTGTGCCTGAGAACTGTTAGCTACTACTGATGAGAGGGCAGCTTTATCAGACACTAGAAGCTTGCTATAAGGCTGGGAATATTGACCCGAGGTAGAATACTTAGGGTTTGTTTTTGTTAGTTTGATTAAATTGAAATCCACGATAAAATTTGAATATGTTAAACTGAAGATTCTGTTTATACCCACTGACAATCATGTAATATATTAACCTTCAGTATTGTGATTAGACATGGAATAAAACAAAATAAAATATTATTCTTTTAGATTATCAAATTATAAAAAAAATTCTTATGCATTAGGATTTTTTTAATATTATGGTTTCCAGTTTTAAAATGCTTACATTATATAATATAGTTCAATTCATAATATGTATCAACCATTATATATGATTGATTGCAAAAACGCCTACAATGTGAATGAGGTCATTAGTGTTTGTAACTACTTATTCTAAAACCATTCTATTATTAAAACACATGTACTGATTTTTTATTTTTTATTTTTTATTTTTTTTTAAAAAGCATAGAGCAAGAACCCAAAGTTGTATGTTCTATAGAGAGTAACATTCAATCACAACATTTAGATCAAAATAAAGGACATTATCTGTTAATGAAACTACTTATGCTAAGTTCTTTGAAACAAATTACAATTGCAGAAACTGAGCACTATAGAGCATTGAGAGAATGCTTTCTATTAAAGATTTAGGAATTATGCTGGCTAATTCTTATTGATTTTATTATACATTTGAAGCTTAAACAATGTAAGTATATTCAAAGATAATGAATGTATATTATTTTATTATGAAATTGTACCTGAAAGAAAAATTGATTTACATTTGTGTTTTGGAGAAAAAAGTAGACAGAGAAGCCTCACTAAAGAAAGTTAAACTGCATGCCCCTCAAAAAAAATAACAGGAAAAGATACTACACATAGCATGTCAGTAAGAAAATGCAAGATAGATACACCGACGAAATATTGAAAATGTGGGAAAAGAACCTTATTTAATGCTAACTAGAAAGAATATTTGAACATGATCTTACCATACAAATAAAAAATCATTCTCCTTTTGTAGCTCCTTCAAGGAGCTAAATACGTATGTGTGCATAAAATCTACATGCAGATGTTTGTAGCAGCTTTGTTCAGAATATTGCAAGTTTAGAAACAACCAATATGCCCTTCATTGGATAAATGGATAAATGCTAATGTGCCCAGACAATGCAATGCTACTCAGCTCTAATAAAAAGTGAACTGTCAGCCCACAAAAGATGTAGAGGAACCTTCAAGTCAGAGTAATGAGTGGAATAAGTCAGTCCCCGAATGCTGCATAATTTAGGGTTTCAATAACATGACATTGTAGAAGAAGCAGATACATGAAAATGACACAGCAGTGTACTCTTGTGGTTGGAAGATGGAGTGATGAGGAGGCATAGTGTGAAGGAGGTTTATGACAGTGACTGATGTATATGATATTGTGGTGGTGAAATTCCATCTTTTTTGTCACATCCATAGAATTTCAGATAGAAGTCTAATGAACACTATAGTCTAGTCTAGACTGAAAATGGGATTAATGCAGGTTAACTACTTATATGTATCTCTCTGAGAGGTCGATGAGAGAGGCTACATACCTGTGTTGGGTTATTAGACATATGGAAAAATCCTTTCATCTGAAGTTTTCTGTAAACTGAAAACTTTTGAAACTAAAACCAAACGAACAAAAATTAAACATCAGCCACAAACTAACAACCTAGTCAAATATTTTCAGTGAGTGGATAATGGGATCAGAAATCAAAAAGCTGGGCATAAAATTAACATGAATTAAGTGAACTGAGAAAATTAAAATGTTTTTGACAATTCACCTTAAACTATATTTTTAATAAGCCAAGATATCCTGAAAACTGAAGAGTATTTTAAATAATATTGTACCTGGTGAAAGCCTGCCATTTGCATTCTAATTTCTTTCACTGGAAAATAGCTGCAAGGTAAGTTAATTTCCATGCTAGCCCAAAGTTGGCAGGCCCCCTATCTGGTAAATCAGAGTTGACAAGAAAACTAAATCAGAGCTTCAGTCATAACACATTTTTATATATTTAAAATCTGTGACATATGAATGGAAATATAGCTCCTATATTTTGTTTACTAAGATGCTGTGATATAAATCATTCTTAATAGCCACAGATATTTTTGCTGTTCTCAACAAAAATGGAAATGTAGGTGGTACATTAAAATTCAAATAGAGTTAACTATCTTTTAGGAAGATGGTACTCAAATGTTTCTTGGATTTATTGCTTCAGGAATTGGGAATATATCCCTAAATTCCCAGTCTAATTCTTGCTTTACAGATTCAGTTCTATCTGATGTCTAGTATACCATAACTGCATTTGGAGAATACACAATAATAACAACAGCAAAAGAATGTATATGATGACCTCTGTTGATGTCTTTATTAGCTTTCTCAGAGCTGGGACAAAACACTTACACATTGTAACATAATCGAGAACTTGATTTTGGCTCAGAACTTCGTATCCAAGAGACAAACATCATGTTGGAAAGAGCGGGCAGAGGAAATTCACTCAGCTCATGGAATCAAAGCAGTCATCAGGAAGAAGCTGAAGTAAATAGATCCATGACTAGATATATAGTTCCCAAGGTTATGCTCCTCCCATACCATTTTCCTCCATTCAGGACTCATCTCTTAAGAAACCATTCGAATCCAAAATAATCAATGGGCTGATGTCAGCATTGTCCCAATCTATCCACTCTCCAAGAGACTCACAATTCAGGCCGGTTTACAATTAAGATTGACTTTCACCAAGATGAAACTCCCCGTGAAGAAATAAGAAGAGTTCCTTCCAATTAATGTAACACAGTATTTCAGCTGAGTTTTATGTTAGCCTTTGGAATACAGCTGTTTGGTGAGCTGCTGGGCTTGTCCCCATGCACTGTGCGTTTCCTTGATTTTCTATAGAAAGAACAAGATTGGGTTCGGAAGCCAGGTAACTTGGTCAAGGACACTTGAGAGCTCAAGTAATCATGAATATTAAAATGGAGATATAATAGCTTGTACTATGCATAGTGCTTATTTTCTTAGAATTATGAAGTTCTGATATTTTAACACAACTGTTTGTAGCTAAAAAGAATCGTCCCCTTCTGAAAATAGCCAGTTTTTTCAGGTGGTAAAGTATTCAATGGGAAGTACAGTTATGTGTGAACTCACCACCCTAGAGCCATGTCTCTTATGTCTGGGGCTTTATTAAACCTTGGGAGACAGCATTCCTGTCTTAGTCATCTCAGATCTAGGTTTCACACACCTGTAGAACACCTTTCCTTTGCATCGCTATTTCTATGAAATATCATCCTGTCCTAAGATAGTAACTTTCAGTTCCAGTTAAGAGAAGAATTCAGATGCAATAAGTTTCAGTAAGTTTTCTTGTGAGGCTCTAAAACTTCTAATACTGCATGGCTGCTGCACTGTTCCACAAGCTGTGAGGTACAGGGGCTGAAAATCGGATTTAGCTCTGAACAGTAGGCCTGCATGTGCACTTGACGAATTCACGTGTCACCTCAACATTGCTGAAGCCGCCAGAAGTAATGGAAGGGACTGAAAGAGAGTATAAAGTCTCTCTGATGTAACATGGGAACCAAGAAGTATTTCATATTAATATGGTCTCTTTTGCCACTACCCTTGTGAAGATTGAGGACTCAAGCTTCCCTTCTCTACTTGGCAAACTTCTAAAGAAACTAAAGGCGAGTTTAAGAAATGGTCCTGCCTTTTCAGCTTGTGTGTTCATGATGTTTTGGATTTCACAGTCCCAAACTGATCTTTTGATCAGTTGCCTCAAATCTGTCAATGTAATCATCTCATCTTGATTTTAAAATGTCAGCTGTAGCCACTGAGTCATGCAGGGAAAATGCCTTGTAGTCATCGTTGTCTCCATGCCGTCAAATTCCATACTAAATCCATTCCATTAGATATAATATATTTCGAGTCTGTTAACTTCAGAGTAGCCCAGGATTATCTAATGGAAATACATTGCTAGCCCTTCATGCAATATACAATTTTCAGGCAGCTACATTGAAAACACAGAGATAGCTCACATTACTTTGATAATACTTTTTTATTTAACTCAGAGTACTCAAAATATAAATTCAAGAGGAAGTCACTTTAAATTTTGTAAATATTTGACCCTTTTTCAGATAAGTCTTTAAAATCTGGTGTGAATTTTACACATAGAAAATTTCTATTGGATTTGCCACATTTAGTGTGCTCAATCATAATGCATGTCTAAGAACTCTCATATTACGCAGCAGTGCTCTAAATGGTAATTTCCTAAGGTGTCCTTTCACCCTTCCCTTTTACATTTATTCTCACTCAAGATACTAGTAAGAATCCTTTTTTTAAAAAAGAATTTTTTATTTTTATTCATTTTTTTGCTTATTTGAGAACCTTTATTTGTTTATTCACTCATTGTTATGGCCGGCTCAGCTCGCCCCGAGGGCAGGGCTGGCGCAGCATGTGGTGCTGGGGATTGAACCGCAGTCTCTGAAGCCGCACAAGCTTTCCCAAGCAGGCGCTTTATACCACTGAGCCATCCCGCCGGGCCCCAAGAATCCTTATAAAATCCTCAAAAATATAAATTCTTTCAAAAATAGACCTTTATAATATATGACCACACTGTGTGACTCTTCTCCTCAAAAGTCTTCTGTAGCTTGAGATTTCACGTGGAATTCGACAGCACTAGAAAGTGTGTAGGGCCCCTGGCTGACTGTGCTGCTACTCGGTCTTTGGCTCTGTCTCTTGCTTATTTCCCTCTTGCTAGCGCTTCTGCAGACTCGCGTTTTTCTTTACTCTTCCTCAAGTGAACCTGGTGCATCCACACGTTATTGCCTATGCCCTTGCCCTTCCTTCCGGCTGAACATATTTTTCCCCAGACCATAGGTATCCATATGATTCTTCATTTCTTTTATGTCTGTTGGCAGAGCTGCTTTTATCTGTGATCCTCTCATATCTTTCTTGACCTGTGTCTGGTAAATTTTAGCTTCCCTAAGCCAATACCATATCAGTTATAAAAGCATTTATTTCCTTTAGTTTCTTTTTTTAAGCTTAAAATATCTTCCATATATTTTTTTTTTCTTTTTTGATGTTACATTGACTTACAGGAAAAGACCATGAATATAAGAGCCTTAATTTTTATTTGCATGTGTAATATTGAAAAGAATGCCAGGTGTAGCAGTAAATTAACTGAGATTTATTAAGCGAGTGGTAAGTAGGATTTGGAGGTGAACTGTAAAATGTGGCAGCCCTGGACTTGGGTACATGGAGCTTGTGATAGGGTCCAGGCATGGTGATGCACACCTGTAATCTCAACAATGGGGAGGCTGAAAACAGGAGGATCACTACAAGTCAGACTTGTGTAGTGAGACTGCACAAAAAAAGAAGGAGGAGGAGGAAGAGAAAGATGAGGAGGAGGAGCACAAAGAGGAGGAGGAAGTGGAGGAGGAGGAGGAGGAGGAGGAGGAGGAGAAGAAGAAGAAGAAGAAGAAGAAGAAGAAGAAGAAGAAGAAGAAGAAGAAGAAGAAGAAGAAGAAGAAGAAGAAGAAGAAAATGATGATGATGATGATGATTTGGAGGTGACAATTTCTGTACTTTGAAAAAGAGGCTGATATTCAAATCAATATGAACAGAACAGCACTTACTTATTTCTTGGGTCTTTATGTTATGTATGGATTTCATATTGGAAGTAGTCTGTCTTGGCAAGGTTGTGGTCTATCATTGATAGTGTTTTCAACTGCTAGTGCATTTTGATAATTATAGTTTTACTTTTAATAGAAGTATTTAAAATATTTTAGTCCATGCAACATTGCTGTTATAACATAATTTCATAGATCTCATTACCTTTCCCTCAATAATCACTGAAATTAACCTTTACTATACATTCTTGAGAATTACAGAAAGCATAACTCAGGAGGCAGAGATTATGAGCTTTGTAACTGACCCTGAACTTGAAAAGAAACAAAGACTTCAAAAAAATCTGTTATCATTGCTGAAAGATTTTTTCTTGGCATTAGAAAAGTTTTTTTGTACTTAACCAAGAAAGTATAACAATGAGAAAAGTAAAACATTATAAAGAAAGCAATTAAATATATAATGAAAAGATACTAAATCTCAACAGTCAATTTTAAACTGCAAATGCAAACTTTGAGATCACATTTATCTCTATCCAATTGAAATGTTTCACTATTTAAATTTTTAAAAATTTTATTGTGACCAAGTAGTTAATTAATAAAGAATATATAATTAGCACTCATTTTGCTTCCATGAAAATAAAACTTCATAGAAAACAATCAGAGAATGGCAATAATTCATATATGGTGCCCCATAATCTTAAAAGAACGGAGAAGTGTGATTCAGAACACAAGGCTTAGACAAAACTACTCTCTATTACAAAGAAGAAACAAAAAAGATAAAAATACAAAATTTTCTCTTCTTTTTTTTATTTCTGTATTTAGGACGGCGTCTATAGAGTCTATAGGGTCTCCCGACATAGATCGGACAGAGTGTTTCCCCTGTTTTCAGCCTCCCAAGCGCTGGGATTGCAGACGCGCGCGGTCACAGCCACTGCACTCTGCTTAGGCAGTCACTTCAGTCTGCTAAGCTCTCAGGCTGGCCCATTTACCACATTTTCTAATTGCGTATTTTGTTTTGAGAAGGTTTTTCTTTTAGTTCTGTCTTCAGTCTAGATGACAGTTTACTGAGGAACGGCTGGAAAACTTCAGGCTGTCTTTTCACTTTGGTGGTTGTTTCTGGTGTTGTGCACAAACTTCATGCATCTTCCCCTTGTGCATATATGTCAGCAGCACAGAATGCTCACATTCAATGCAAAGGATCGCACCATGTACATAATACGTTTCAGTTCCCTTCTGCTGTCCACCAGCCCCTGTTATTTATTCAGTGTCAGAATTCATTTATCTTATAAGACCTTATAAAATAATTATATATGCCTTTTAAAAACAAGGCTAGGGCTGGCCAAATAGCTTAGCAGATTAAAGCACCTGCAATCAGGCACAGGGGAAGGGGTGCGATTCCTGGACCTGGAGGGCCAGCTCCGCCTCCGGTGTGCACTGAGATGGCACGGGGCATGGTGGTGCACTCCTGCAATTCCGGCTCTTGGGAGGCTATAAACAGGTGGATCACTACGAGTCTGATCTAACAGTGAAGTCCTGAACACCCTGTAGACCCTTTGCTAAAATGAAAAAAAAAAAAAAAAAAAAGGACAGAAAGAAAAACAAAAAATGCAAGGCTAATAGGCCAGAAATAATACAAAACATATAAAGTAATTGTACTAAGTCAAAGTACACTTTAGATACATTTGCTGACCTGAATCACAATACTTCTTATTTTTTCTCTTCTTTCCTGTTATATGTGAGAAACCAATGATATTTAAGTTTGTGTGCCTGAGTTACCTCACTTAACATTATGGTCTCAAAATGTATCCACTTTACTTTGATATGACCCTTTCTTTCATACTTGGTATTATTTCTTGTGTCATTGGTGTCTGCTCAGAAAATCCTTGATGTGCCCATTTTGGAGAGTTTTACTTATTTAATCTTCCAGCAGATGATTTTTGATGTTTTAACATTTAAATGTTGATGCATTTTGATGTAATTCAGTACATTGTAAATTATATGGTATTAGACTACGTATATGGATATACAATTTTCCCAGGAGCATTTACTTAAAAAAGCATCATCCAGTGGACACTCCTGGTCTCCTTATCAAAGATAAAAATAGCTGAGTGTGCCACGGGCTTCTTCTTCCATTCTGTTCCATTAATCTACATACCTGATTTATGGCAGTATCATGCTTGTGGTATGGCTTCAAGTCTGGAATTGTGATGCTTTTATTACTCAGAATTACTTGTGATATTTTGGATCTCTTCGGGTTCTGTATGAATTTGTGGATTTCTTTCTACAGTTCTGTTAGAAATACTACTGACATTTTTATATACTTTTTATTTATTGGATACAGGGTCTCACTATACACTTCAAACTTATAGTGATTCTCCTGTGTCAACCTCCCTAGCACTGGGATTACAGGCCTATGCCACCATCTCTGGTTTTGGTGGCCACCACTGCCTGCCCAGGATTCTGGGGCTGGCATGGCATCCACTACTAGGGAACAAATTCAGGTCCTTGTGCTTGTCAGACAGGTGCTTAGACCACTGACCCATCTCCCCAGCCCACTGCTGGTATTTGATTAGGATTTTGTTTTATTTACTTGTTTTTTTTAATTTGTGTGCAATGAAAGGAAAGATCTGTAGTAATGAGACAAGAAATCATGCCTGCATCTCATATTCTGAGCAACTACAGTGAAGACAACATTATACAATGTATTAACTATTGTAAAAAAAAAAAAAAGTCTGATATTTCTTTGTTGATATTTTGTTTAATTAACTTATTTGTGATAGTTAAGATAGTGATAGTGTTTACCTGATTTTTTTTTTTGTATAATACAGAGGTTTCTATGCTATGGAATAGTGTTTATTTTTCACGATCACCAATACTTAAATATCTATTTGCCTCACTTATCTGTATATTATATTCTTATTCTATAACTGGAAAATTTTCTGTTGTTACTTCCATGAAGATGATTTTATACCTTCTCTGGTCGTGATATTTTATTAATTCCCATTATACCTACATTAGCCTTCTTTGACTCATCTAGAAGTCATGAGATATATTTTTCATGGTGTCTTATTTTTTAAAATAATTCTCTTAAATTATGCACTGACTATAGCTCCGTCTTCTAGATCTGACTTTCTGCCCTCATTTTAGCCACTTCAGCTGCCTCTGCACACAACTGTGCTTTTAATCTCTTGGATTTCTTACTGGAACTTTTTAATAGAGTCTTCGTCTCTTCTATGTTGGGCATTCAAAGTTTACATCTCTTTTCTTCAGCTCCACTATATTTTTATTAGTTTCTTCTCCAAACTTGCCAATTATGTTTCCTAAGAGTCATTGTCTATTCATAAGTGTCTTCTTTGGTTTCAGCAACCACCTTAGTGCTACCCCAGTTAATGTGCTTCCAGACATTTCTGCTGGGTGGCTCATGATTTCCTGGCCCTTCTTACCACTTGGGTTGACTATGAGGGAGTTGGCAGTTTTTAGTAGAATTTTGTTGCCTTGTCTTATTATGCTTCTGATTTTTGTTTGTTTCCTTTTGTTTGGATCTGTGGCCCAGAACCATATTTTTCTGAAATGGGATAAAATATTATTCATGAGCCCAAAGTAATCTAGATATAGGCATAGAAAGTCAGTTGATAGTAGCAACTACGTCATCTTGCGCATAGTAGTAAAGTCAGTGATAATAGTATCATATATAAACTTGATACTGACCAAAAGTAAGAATGCTCACAGGCCACCCTTAATTAAAACAAAGATGTCTGTGATTTTCGTGCAGATACTGCAGCAACCCAGATATTGAGCTGTATAGAGAGAAAATCATTTGACAGTAAGTCACACATCTAGTTTCTGCAGAATCGGGAAGTGTTGAAAGAACTCAAGATAATTGTTTGACTGAATTTCATCTCTTTTTGCAGCACCATACTGGAAGATTACACCACTAAACCTGTCCTTTCACTACAGAATAGAGGCCTAGTGACTTTCCTCACCAAAGCTTAAGCTGCTCAGGAGATCTCAGATCTCTTCTTAGCTCTTGTCCTCTCCAAGCCTATTTTCTTTTTTTCTTCTTCTTTTTTTTTTTTTTTAATCTTTTTCTTGCTTCAGAACCTTTATTTGTTTATTCATTCATTTTTATGGCCGGCTCAGCCCGCCCCAAGGACAGGGCTGGCGAAGCATGTGGTACCGGGGAACGAACCGTGGTCCCTGAGGCCGTCCAAGCTTTCCCAAGCAGGCGTTTTAGACCACTGAGCCATCCCACTGGGCCCTCCAAGCCTATTTTCAAAGGTGCTCTCTCCCAGTCTCTATGGTATAATAACATTTTCAGTCCTGGAGTGAACTCTCCTCCAGGGTGTTGGTCTTGTCCTAAATCAGGTTCGTTTTCTGACCATTTCCTCTGCTATCTTAGGCTAACAGCCATGGTACAGAATTGGCTTGGCCCCTGCTCTTCATTTCTACACATAATACAGAAAGCTGCTGCTAGCCATGGGGATGGATGGCGAATTGGGCCCCTCTCCTCTTCTCCCAGGTGTGGGGCCTAGGTATCTCTCATTTATTCCTCTCCAGATTTGTCTCTCTGCTGTAACATTTTCTTTTTTGTCTAAGATAAAAACTAAACAATGCTGTCAATACAGTGATGTATGGATAGCACATAATACTTCTCATTCTAAGTGAAAGATGCCTATTTCATTAAGCATGCCATTTCACATGTGTCACAAGTCTCTAGTAAGCAGTGGTGCGATTATATTAACATCTCTTACATATGTTTCACTTATAATTTATTTTCACTGTCAGTATGGATCACCGGAGTTAAGAGAAAAAACTCCGAATAACACATAGAACAATTCAATGGCTGTGTGATTACAAACTGATTTAAATGAAGAATAAATTAACGAATCTTTCCTTCTCCCTGCTCTTTCCTCACAGCAACAAAACAACCATTGGAAGCTGGACATGTGACCATGTGGCCTAAACTGTATAAGCCAGAAAGATAATTACACATACCTGAAAGAAAATCTTTCCCAAAGAGAGTTTTCCAGCTTTGAGGGATGAAAGAAATACACCACAATAAAAGTAAAATACATAAATTCAAAGTAAGGTTGACACATTTTTTATTAAAACTTAGCCCCTAAAATAAACAGAGCAGTTACAACATCATCTTTCTTTTCAGATTACATCATTTTAAAATTAAGCTATAGAAAATAGGGTAGAAAAAATATTAACTCTCCTTAGCATGATTATATTAGAAAATAAAAACTACAATTTATGGGCACCAAGAACAAAATTATGTCAGCATAACTTACTCAATGTTCTGTAATTTTAAAGTTGCATTTCTTCAAATTCTCGTCTCTCAAATTAGGAGAAATTGTTGATGGAATATGCTCAGTGGAAACTTTAGAATAATTTGTTTTATTGTTTGATGTAGTAAACATAAAGTTCATCCTTCTCAAAATACATTTTGAGATATTACTAAATTTTGCTTTGCTTAGTCTCTGCAGTTCATGTCTAAATCATCAAAGTTAACTAAAATGATTCACAGTTAAATCCATTACCCAACACTTAGGCAAAGGATATATCTGCTAGTCCTTGTCAGTGAGTAACTTTACAACCTCTTTGATTGCTGACAACAAGATGAGCCACTAGGATGCAAAGATTTGTCTTCAGTGTGACATCACTTTATGTCCTTAATAACCAAGACCAACATGAAGGAGAGAAGTACTTTGGCAAAAAACAAACTGGTACATCTGATGATGCATAATTATTTTTATTATAAGGGAATTCTAAATAAAATTATATTATGCAAGATTTTATCTGACTATTTGCTGAGTGGTGATTCAAGAAGAAATGTAAAATATATTGAATTTGCTACAAATGAGAAAATAAATCAGTTAATTTCTTATTGAAAAATGATTTGTCATCCTGACATGCAGATTACTAAATCTTTTTTTTTTTTTTTAAACTTTATTTATTTTTTTTTTTCTTGTTTCAGAACCTTTGTTTGTTTTTATTCATTCATTTTTATGGCCGGCTCAGCCCGCCTGGAGGGCAGGGCTGGCGCAGCATGTGGTGCCAGGGATCAAACCGCGGTCCCTGAAGCCGCCCAAGGTTTCCCAAGCAGGCGCTTTAGACCACTGAGCCATCCCGCTGGGACCCCAGATTACTAAATCTTAAATATTTAAACAAATTTAAGTATTTTTAAAAGACCTAAAATAGGAAAGACAATCCTGGGCAAGAAAGGCAAGGCAGAAGGTATTATAATCTCTGACTTGAAATTATACTACAAAGCTACTGTGACAAAATTGTATGGTATTGGCAAAAAATAGACCCGAGGATCAATAGGACAGATGAGAAGACACAGATACAACTTCAAACACACTCAGCCATTTTATCTTTGACAAAGGGGCCAAATATGCACACTGGAAGAAAGATAGCCTCTTTAACGAATGGTTCTGGAAACGCTGGCTCTACACATACCAAGAACTAAAACTAGACCCTGTTCTATTGTTATGCACTAAACTAAAGTCAAAATGGATTAAAGGTCTAAACATTGGAATAGAAACACTAAATCTCCTCATTTATGAGAAAGTAGGTGGAAATCTTGAAGATTTATGAGTAGGCAGAGATTTCATGAACAAAAATCAAACTGTATGTGAAATACTTCAAAGAATCTACAACTGGGACCTTTAGACTTTTTGATGAGAAGTTTCTGCGCATCAAAAGATATCACCAACAGAGTGAAAAGATAACTCACAAATTTAGACAAAAATCTTAATCAGTAATCATTCAGACAAAAGTTTTCTATTTAGAATATGTAAAGAACTGAAGGGCCCCAAAATTTAAAGACTGAATTCAAAAATGAGCATCTGAGAAGAATACATATTTCTCAGAGGAAGAACTAGAAAAGCCAAATAAATACCTGAACAAATGCTCCACATTGCTATCCATTCAAAAAATGCAAATGAAATTTTCAAAATTTGGAAGATGTATATTTCTAAATTTTATCCTTTTGACATTGATTATCAAATCAAATAGAATTTATTGGGTTTTTTTTTAGAACTTCTGTCTGTTTAAAGTTATTCTGAAACTTTACCACATACATCAATATTGTTAATATTTTGGTTTATGGAACGGCCAATTTACATAAACAGAGCCTAAAAATGTTTATTATTTTTATATATTAACATTTATGTATTTTGTTAAATAAAATAAAAGTTTTAACATTGCGCTTACCTTTCCATGTGCATAGTTCTAAGATCATTGTCAGGTCACCATCCATCTACTCTCCTTCGTTTTCTATTGCAAATATCCACGTAGATGTCTTGCCTGAGATCTCCATCCTACATACCCATTAGATCAATGTGTCTGATTTTCACTCAGTCTCTTCAATAAATCTTTCCTTCTGTCATTTAATTGCCTTAATAATTACTCTCAAGTTTGAAGTCTGGTCCAATCATTTTCCAGCACACATACAATGTTGAGAATTCATGTACTGCAATACAGACTATTCTTCCCCATACACCTCCCAGTCTCCCAAACCCCCAAGCTTGGAGGACCTTCCATTTATCACAAATAGTTCAAAATCTCACGATTTGTTCATGAGACAATGCTTTTGTTTATAGTTTGGGGCACTCAGTGGCCTTTCAAAGTAGGGTTTTACATTTCATAGAAAAATTTAATTATGAAATATCTTTAATAATTTGTGCATAGCAATTCTTCTATTCTTAAGGAAAGTTTTTTTTTAATTTTTAGGAAGCATTTTTAATATGTTTTATTTTTTATTTATTTATGTAGTCCATACAGGGTCTCCCTGTGCATTTCAGACTCACAGTGGTCCTCCTGTTTCCACCTCCTCAGCACTGGATAACAGGCGCATGCCACCATGCCCAGTCTCAATTTCATTCTTTGTCTTTGTACCAGATATGTAATATTGCACCTCTTAGATGTTACATTTTTTATAAAAATCATTCATAACTTCATTTTAAAACATTTTTTCCCTTTATATTTTTTTTATTATTTTTTTTCAGTTACATCCAGTTTACTGTGGATTTTTTAAGCTTTCTGACCCAAACCAAATATAGTAGGGTTCTTCAGAATTGAAGGCCATGAGTCATTTTCAGTGTCTTCTTTTTAAGAAAAGGTTATAATTTTCTGCTACAAAGGAAGAAACTGATTTTCTATCTAAAGTATTTTTCTTATGTTCTACCAAAAAACTAAATTTTCTTGTTGTTGTCTCTCACCTTCCCTAAAGTATTTTCATCTATTTCTTTTCTAATTCTATAGAAGCATGTTTTTATAGAACTTCTTGTTAAAGTTTGAAATGCATAAGAAATATTAAGAAATTCTAGATTAATTTTTCTGCAAATGAAAATGAGGTTTAAATTTTATTAAAAATCAATTGTCTTAATGGTACAAGAACCTACCAATAATAATTTATTTCCTAGGAAACTTTTTACTTTATAACATTATGTTTTGTACAACTTATGCAATTATCATGGTTTCAATTATAATATATATATATATATATATATATTCATATTAAACTTTTAGGAACACATTGTCATGAGAGACTGTTATATCTAACTTGTACACTACTCCTTTCCCTATAGATTCTTCCCACCCATCCTAGCCCTATCAAATCTCCATAAGAGATGACTTGAAAAACAAATATCTATTAAACTCATATATATACATATATATATATATGAATATATATATATATATATGTATATATATACATATATATATATATGAATATATAGAGTGAATCAATACTTTAGGTACTGCTAGTGCCCTCAGAATACATCATAATGTGAGACAGAAGATATTTGTGAAAATAAGAATGAGCTCGGGCAGATAGAGGTTCAATATTCAACAATGGGTAATTGGATAAGAATTAAAGTTTCAGCTTCCTAATGTGTATAATAAACAGTAATATGTACATTACTTAGACACATAAAGGTTGCACAATAGTTGCATTTAAAAAATACTTTCTGTAGCCGGGCGTGGTGGCGCACGCCTGTAATCCCAGCACTCAGGAGGCTGAGGCAGGAGGATCAGTGCGAGTTCGAGACCAGCCTGGCCTACAAAAGTGAGCTCAAGGCCAGCCTGAACTGCATAGTGAGACCCTGTCTCAAAAAGACAAAAAAAAAAAAATACTTTCTGTAAGCAAATATTTCTGTCACCAATATTTAATGTCTTGCTCACTTTCTTTGTACCTTCTGAAAACCTATCCATTCCTATAGATCTTGGTTTCTGAAGAGGACTGAGGCTGACACTGGAACACATGTGTAAGTGCTGCACCCGGGAAGGCTGAGCTAGGATCACATGTTTGAGTCCAACCTAGACAGTCTGGTAACTTAGCAAGATCCTATCTGAAAGTAAAAAAGGACTCAGGACATAGCTCAGCATGAAGGCCTTGGGTACAAACATTTCAATCCTTGGTATGGAAATGAGACAGAGACAGACAGAAACACAGAGATAGGCAAAGAGAGACAGAGGAAGACAGAAATACAGAGACAGAGATAAAGAAATAAAATGACAATATAATGAATGAATAATTACTATGTTTGAATTTGATGAATAATGGTATTTAGCGTGTCCTTTAGAGCAACAGTGAATTTGCAATGTGAAACCAAATTATATCTGTTTTCTTCACTGTTTTGTACATGAGATGAGTTATAGATTTGTGAGCAAACATTAAAGAAATCACAGCTATGTAAAATATTCAGTAATGTGAAATTAATTTTGTTGAAGTTCATAAACTTCACAGACTGAAACAAATACCCGTAAACCACTTATTTTAATAAGCACTGTGTGTAGCAATTCTGAACCCTAGCATGATATTCAAAATTAAACTCTTGCATCTCAAGTGACCTTAATAGCAGTTTTACAATTCATAAATTTTGCAGTGTTGCTATGTGGATTGGACTTAATAAATCTTGTTGGCACTATAAATGTCAATGCAAATACTTGAAGTGGCATTTGTTCTTCTAGCAACACAAATGTAGAATGGGTTGCCTCTGCCATATGTAGTATTTGCTGTAGAGTTCATAAAATATTAGACATAGTTTCAGTACAAAAAAAAGAACAACAAATTATTTGTCCTGGCCACTGGGAAATATCTAGTGCTTATTATGCATGTGTATTTATGACAGATTTAACAGTCATAAGATCTTGCTTAACACAGGCAAAATCAAAATTGTTAATATGGTGCAGATATTAATATTGCATGATGTGGAAAGAGAATAATATGCTAAAATGTGAAAGTCTTCAATCTATGCAGTACCCTTTCTGCATCCAGTGCATTAATTATGTTCAGTACATTGGTTGTGTTAATTGCTGGAATTTCTATTCTTCATTACAATTCTATTCATGTGGCATTTTAAATTTTTGATGATATTTGGAGAAAAATAATGAAACTCTTTTTGTCGCCTAGAGAAAATTCTTCCACAACCCAGTGCATTGAAACCAGGAGTAAAATGCCAACTGAAAGCAGGTGATAGTGCTGAAATTCATTAAACATCAACTTTACCAATGTGTTCATTACAAAATTTCACATGACGCTTACAAAAGGAGAAGGAGAATGAATTGACATAATACAAGCTTTTAAGGTTACAATGAAGAAGTAATAAGATTTTTTTTTGCGGGACCAGGGTTCAAACTCACGATCTTAGACTTGCCAGGCAAGCACTCATGCCACGGAGCTATCTCCCTAGCCTCAATAAGATAAATTTTAAATAGACTAAAAACAAGAAGTACTAGGGCCAAAATATTGACTTTTCTAGCCCTTCTTTGTGTTTAAATTTTTGGTTTGAAAATTTAAGTTGTTAATCCTCCAGAAGAGAAACTTAGTGTACTATTGCTCTATAACATAAGTTCTTGAGTTTAACATCCTGTCTTTCTAAATATCAAATGCCTAAGACTTAATGTGAAGTAGTATTTCCCATCAATCACTGATATTCTAATAAATCCCCATAGAATGTGATTTTTTTAAAAAGCCAGCTATACATTTTTACACAGCAATTTAGAAATCTAAACATATACAAAATAGTAGCAGGTCAGTCCCATGGCATTTTTCCTTATCTCTTATTCTCTTTTATTACCTTTGTTTGTTTTTTTAAAGACAAACATTTACCTGAGAGTATAGCAATAACTGAAGTGATATTAGAAGCATCACATATCTAAAAGACCAGAATGACCGGCCTTCCAAGCATGGTTTTAGCCTTACACATTGCTACTCTGAGTGTCAAAAACCTGTTGGAGATTCTTAGGACCATCGTCCAAATTATACTGTGTATATAAGTGCATGGCTTTGCCCCTGCTGTGTTTCCTAACTTTTATGCTTTCTGTCTCTTTGTTGTTTAATCCTTAAGTTCTTGATTTCCATTTAGCTGTGTTATGATTTTTAATTTTTATTTCTTCTTCTGAGTTCTTACAACAGGGAAACTGTACAATATTTACACATGTAGGTCTGATTTATTTCACTTATGATCATATGTTCAAGACACATCCCCTTATATATGAAGGCTTTGAGTTTATCAGTCTTTATAGTTGAGTAATATTCCATTATATAAAAACACCACATTTTTTTCAACCATTCTTCAAGTGACAGGCATTTTGGTTGTTTCCAAGATTTGGCTATCACAAATTGTGCTGCTGTAAACGTAGAAGCACAAACGTCACTATGATATGATGTTTTCAGTTATTCTGGGAAAATTTCCAGTAGGGGGATAGCTGGATTGAATAAGATTACCAAGCCTAGTTTTTTAAGGAGTCTCCACACAGGACATAAGAGAACCTGTGCTGTAACATCCTATAACTCAGTGGAGTCCCAAGTTTTCTGTTCAAGGAGACAATGGGGCCACAGCGGAAAGAGATCAACAATGTATAGTGTTGATGACTAAGGAGAGACATTTACAGAGAAAACATTCTCTCAGGCTTTCACAGAGGGCAAACTGGTCAAGCAATAGCCGTGGCTCATCTAGGTGGCTGAAACTGACAAAACTTCTATAAAATGCTGTACATAATTTCAAGGTAAATCCTAAGGGGATTTAACTGACCTTGTCAGATGCAAAAGTTACATGTTTTGTTATATAGGTCTTGCTTTAACTTGGCCTTAACCATCCAGCAGAAAAGCTGTACTACAAGGCATAAAAGTAAAACCAGAGAAGTACACTGAGCTACGAAAGGCTCAAGTCAACAGCTTCTGACAATGCCAGTTCTGCTGATAACCCACTATTATTACACAATATTAGACTACACATACAACTACTTTCTCTTGGCTCAGTCAGAAGGAATATTTGTACCAATAGAGTTTGGAAGAGTTATCATGTCTGCATCTTGTACTCTGGGTGGCTGCTTTAGAGACAACTATGCTGCTATATTGGTTGTTGTGGCTGTCTACTGATGTGTTCTGAAACCTTCTCATTGTTACTTATTAGAAGTAATAAAATTATAGAAAAATAAATAGAAGCAAGAGGTAAAGTAATTGAATTATGTATTTTGACTTTTTAAATCCATACCATTCCCCACTCTAATTATCTTTGAAAAATTCAACTAGAAACTGTTCTCTTTGACCAATGTAAGAGATTAACTTCTTGATGTAGTTTTCATGAACCTAAACATCATTCCTATATTTTCTTTCATTGTTTACCCATCAAGGAAATTCTTACAGTTAATCACTTAAAGTACATATATTTTTATTTATATTTGTCTGTTCTTCTATCCACCTCTGTTTTGAGATTTTGAAAATTAAATTTCACTCTTGATACATTAAAAAAGAAAGTATCCTGCCATGCATCTTTGAAGTTTTATGATACACATTATGTTTTAACTATCTTGTGGTTTTATTTGTTTCTTTGGGCATTAGTTCCTTTATCTTAGTAAATGACCTCTCTATTTGGTATCGTTATTCTTCCAATGTTGAGAGGTGATCTTATCAGCTTATGTTTGCATTTGAAAAGTTTTATTTGCTTTTCTGTGTGTTTACTTGACTCTAATTTGGAAACAGGAAGAGAGGATATCTCAGTTACTCTTCTCTCTTTGTTAGGACAAAATACCTGACGTCCAAAAAGAAGGAAGGAAAGGTTTATTTAGCTCACCGTTACTGGAGGTTTCAGACCATACTCAGCTGGATTCAAGACAGACTGGCACATGGCAGAGAGAAACCTTTCCTGGCAGCAAAGAGCAAGAGAGCAAAGGAAGGAGTTGTAGCAGCAATGGCTGCAGAGAGCAACTCTGTCCCTTTAATTGCCGTCAGGATATCTGCCCGAGCTTGGTTGTCGTACTCAGAGCCATAATCCCAGTGGATCATGAGCTAATCACAAACTCTAGAAGCCTGCCCCATGACTACATGAGGCTTTGTGGGGATAACTAGACACAAAGTATAACACAGGATTTGACTGCTGTGTAAGTAATGTCTTTCCTTTTGATATTAGCTTTTATCTGAGATTAGCCCAGCAACTCTGATTCTATTTCAACACCTGGTATTACAACCTGAATTGGCTATGGCACTATTTGCTATTTCAAATGAATGTTCCTGCAAGTCTTGACTTGTATAAATTCCCTTTTATGCAAATAGCATAGCTTCTTCTACTTTGCCATTCACTCCTAACAAATTTTCCAATGGCCTTCCTAGTTTTCACCTGGTGATTGTGGACTGTAAGCTTCATCAAGTCATTCCATCCTGTAAAACTCAGTCTTCTCCAACACTTGTCTTAGATATTTATTTCTCCTAATTTTATTTCTCCGTATATTTCCTTGTGCTCGAAGGTTATAGAAAATGTCTTTGTTTAGGGCTACTGTTTCATTATTCTACAGTTTATTGGGTTTATCATAATAAAAATTACGGATTCTTTTTTCTCATACTATGGAGTTTAACAAAGAATGATGTGTGCCCTTATGGTAACTCAGTCTTCTCCAACACTTGTCTTAGATATTTATTTCTCCTAATTTTATTTCTCCGTATATTTCCTTGTGCTCGAAGGTTATAGAAAATGTCTTTGTTTAGAGCTACTGTTTCGTTATTCTACAGTTTATTGGGTTTATCATAATAAAAATTACGGATTTTTTTTCTCATACTATGGAGTTTAACAAAGAATGATGTGTGCCCTTATGGTAATCTAATGTGTTTAGTTTACAAACTAACTAGTCAGGATAGCACACTTCATAGACTTATATAATTCCTTTGTGACATAAAGTTTTATAATGGCAATATTTCTTATCATTTGTCCAATGCTATGGAAAGAATGAAAAAGCGAAATCAAGGCTCTTTGAGTATTGTAGTTTTCTCAATTTGGAGCATGTGAGTATCAGATTCAATGTGTGATGTTAATTTTTCTTCAACCATGAAGAAAATATTTCTAAATAAAATTATTCATTTTCAACTCTCTGTTAATTTCAATTACTCGTCTTTAAGAAGGAGGCTTTTCTAATGATATTTGAAAACTATTTAATTATAGATTTTTATCAATAGCACCTCAAATTTTCTATAATCAGGATATTTATTTGACCATTAAAAATGTTACAATGAGTAAAATTCTATGATTTACAGTGGAAAATTTAAATGGGTTCATCTATTTAAATTAATACATTGCTTAAAGCACTTTTTTATTAAATGCTGTGGTTAATCCAAATAATAAACTGATTGTTGATTCTATGGAGATTGACCTCTTCAATGTATAAATTAAAAGTTCAATGAGATCTATAATGATTTTAAAGTTGATATTTTTACTACAAGAAAACATTGAATGCACTATAGTGACATCATCTTCTATAACTAAAAGATATCAAATTATGGAATGGAGTAAATACATTGAAATTACTGTTAGTGAAATAATTCCTTCTAAGGTACCAAATTTGACCTTAATATCAAGCCACTGAAAATCTAGGATGCTTCTTGAGAAACAGACCAGGCAGTATAGATTTATAACCATTTTATCTTCTGTTGGATGCCATGAGTAGTAGAGGCAATAAACAACTGGAGCTTAGGGCCATTATATTTTTTTGGACCTATGTTCACCAAGGGGTTGAAAGAGTCTCGATCATTTCAATCCTAATTTCCTCTTGTTTAAGGGAGAATAGTGTGCTCACATTTCTGAAAATTAGTTGGAAAGTGTCTAGTGTTTATAATTACTTGATAGTTTACATAGATTTTTTAATGGTGGTATATGACTCTGACATATGTCACCTAGATTAAATGGTTTCAAACTACTATTTGTGATCTAAAATTAACAGAGAGAAGTGACCTGTAGTTTAATGAGAAATCAAGAGGTGACTCTTACAGATACATCTTTATCTTCCAGAATACATCACAATGGCTGAGAATTCTCTAGTCTCTTGAAGTAATATAGGGCTCATTAGAATACATAGCTTATATGTAAATAAGGTCAATTCTATTGACTCACGAATTACTGTTTCCATCTTTGAAGTACGGAAGGACTCTCTGTTCCCCCATTCAATTTAAAATTCACATTAATTTGAAAAAAATTTTGGCCCTTGTGGTGAGAAAAATAAACTCATTGGTTATGGACAAGGTGAATGAAAAAGTAGAATGAAGGTTATTCAGGCCAAGAGGTCCTTGGATGGCTACCTTGACACTTCAACTGCAGCTTGATAGGGGGTCAAAAAGTGTCACGGGATTGTCTTTCTTACTTTTCTCATTGCTGGGACAAAATTCCTAATGACCGAAATTAAGGAATAAAAGTTATTTAGCTGACAATTTATAATAAGCTCAGATCACAATCAGCTGATTCCAAGGCATAGTAGAACAGCAGAGAGGCAACTATTCACGGCAGTAGAATTAATAAGAGAAACTGACTGTAAGCTACCTGCTCTAGGGTAAGCATAACACTCACATCCCCAATCGCAGCACCAGACAATAAAACACAAGCTCCAAAGTCAACCACCTCTGAAAAGCCTATCCCCTGTTACCTCATGAGACTTTGGGGGTACATACAGACACAAGCAACAACAGTCCAAGTATTTTTAAAGACATGTATCCAATCACTCATGGAAAAATAATCAAAGTTAAGAGCAAATTATTATCAAATTATTCTTAAGCTCCTGGAAGCTATTGCCTCTAGCAAAGACAGCAATGCCCTCGCGGGGGGCATTTTCATATTATTGAACATAAAGCATTAACCAGACAGTGTAGTCACTGCTACAGCAAGAGCTTTTTTCATTGTTTTCAGAGTTGGAATCACTTGGGAAATCTCTTAGAGAATCCAACTACTTTGGTATAAAGTATGACCCTAGCCTTAAGGATTATTAGATATTCCTTTGATGATTATAATGTGCAATAAATACTGGGAACTACAGACCAAGCCAATATTTAATCTGTGGCTTTTCAACAATTTCATTTTCCCATTAGTAAGGTAACTGTTAATAAACTCATACATCATAAGATGGGAAGGATAATTACAGAAAAATTGATATGGAAGCAGTTAGAAAGGGCTAAAATAATATTTAAAAAATCTATTACTACTTTTTGAGAATCTGAAAGGATTACAAGTTTCAATTCTTTAAAAAATTTGGAATTCTAACTGTACTTTAGAACCTTATTTTCTCTTAATTGTGTTCTCCTATCTGATAATTATGACCCTTTGAACTCTGCTGGTCTACATTTGGTGGCTGGCCTTTCCTTTCTGAATCTCTCTGAAATCATTCGAACTCACCCAAACCTCTGGATATTTTGTACTCTGGTCATCTATAAAATCAGATAATGACATATACTCTAATTTGAGTTTCTGCAGTGTCAGAGAAATCCTATGCGCTGACAGTTTTTTTTTTTTTTTTTTTTTTTTTTTTTTTTTTTTTTTTTTTTTTTTTTTTTGAGACAGGGTCTCACTGTGCAGTTCAGGCTGGCTTTGAGCTCACTTTTGTAGCCCAGGCTGGTCTCAAACTCACAATGATCCTCCTGCCTCAGCCTCCCAAGTGCTGGGATTACAGGCGTGAGCCACCACGCCCGGCTCCCACTCTTTTCTTTTTAAAGGAAGAAATCTGAAACAAATATGACATAAATCTAGCATTGTTAAAATTTCTAGCAATTGATATATATGTGGTTTTGTAATTTTTCTGTTCTTTTCCATGTATTTTATTAGAAATATAAAAATTCAATTAAAATTAGAATATGGCTTTCACTATTAGAAATGTTTTTATTTTTCCAAGTCACATAATATTGTGGTCCTTTTTCATCTTTGTGGACAAATGTATTTGCTATCATTTCAGATTATTACATTTATATTTAAATGACTCATTCATGATCTGATTGCAAGTGATTAAATATTTATGTAATTGCAAAAAAAACAAGAGAATTATGAAATGGATGGAGAGGGGAGAGCTGGAGCGAAGGAAAAGGGAGGAAAATGTGGACTAAGATTGCTTCTGCAAGTGTACCAATTCTCCACAAGAAATGCAAGCATGTTCTGTGAACATATACTGTGTTTATTATTTCAAAGAGAAAAACACATCCAAACTTTCAAAACAATGCAAGAGAGGAGTAACAATAATACATTGCATATTGTTATATTTAAAGTAGTTACCCAGTGTACAAGATACAGGCATGAAATAGGGTTCAAACAATGTTTGCAGAAACCTTTCTTTCTATTGAATTAGGAGAAACTGGCATGATTATATACTACTAGAATTCTAATTATATATACTATCATCCTTTATCCTAATTAGTATATGGCCTACCCTCTAATTCCAATCAGTATATGCGCTACAGTGTAATAATTTGTTTAAAAAGGTGTGCATAAAGAAAGACAGTTTCTGGGTTATGAACAAAAGGAGCATGGAGACTTGTGATAAGAATAACATGTGTAGAGATCAGAAATAGAGTAGATGTGCAGCAGAAGGTAAAAAGGTGGCGTGACAAAAGGACCAGAGTTATCCCACTTTCCTGTGGACAAAAATTATAGTTTATTTCCTCATCCACTAATCTTCACTTCATGAAATGAAAAAGTACACATATGTGTGGTGTGTATCTTACATAATCACATGTTTAAGCATTAAGCATTAAGCATTAAGCTTAATTTTCTCATTTTGGTGGTGGTCTTCATTTTGGAAGGTACTAACGTGCATAAATATTGCATGCAACCACTCTATACAAGTTGAGACTTAGGAACATTTGATCATTTTAACCTGAAGAGAATTTGTATTTTAAAATTAAAAAATGTTGCTTTTTTGTCCTGAGAGTAACTTTAGATAATAAAAATGAAAGTAAGGATTAAATCTTAATTAAGATCTTTGATCTTAATTGAGAATTTTAGCCAAAAAACTCTCCAGTTTGAGGAAAATGTTATCATTTATAATTGTATCTTCATTCCAGATGAATAACTAATTTCCTAATGAACTTCATCAAAATGTACATTAGCTGTTAAAAACATAATCCAATGCCATGCAGAACTGAAATAAGGATCAATGTAATATTTCATTGACATGATAAAAATGAAGGATCATAATTAATGACCATCTATGTTATTATTTCATTCTTCTTGCTAATACCTAATAAAAAAGGGCATCTGCTGTGATACTTGGTACCTCAAAGCTATATTGCAGTATTTGGGAAGCCAAGTGTATATCATGGTTTTGTTATTATGGTTTCATCACCATACAATCTGTTGCAATCAAATACGCTTATTTCTGCTTTATTTACCACTTTTTTGCTTATTCCTTACACAGTAACCAAGCCTACTACATTGTAAATTTAGAACACATAAAACTGATTTTTAACAAAGGTGACATATGTATGACTTGTTTATTTGTTTTCTACCCAAGCTGCATTTTTTAAAGACCTAAAGTTATTATTTAAATGTTAAGAGCTAAATTGAAGCACTTTAAACACTTCTTAGAATTAAACCTCTTTTATAAGTGGTGATTACAGAGGCTGTTTACCTAAAATTTCTATTCTTGCATCTTATGGCAACTCTTATCTTCAAATTTGCTACTGCCTCCCAAATCATTATTTCTTTTTTCCCCCCTATTCTCAAAGCTCTTCTGAAGTGTGTGCAAGTGTTTCGCTCCCAAATCTTTCATTTTTCAAGTGAAAAAGTTAAAGATAAGAAAACAAGTGCGTGTCCTGAAACACTTCTTATTTTCTGCAGGCTCCTAATAATACTATGGATCTGTTCATCTATTCAGAAGAAGGAAAAAGGTGTGTAATTCTTTGTTCTATGTTTTCTAATTAGCGATAATAATAATGAAAGAATTTTGAAGGGTTAAGAACAGTGTTTTGAAGATGAGCAGCATAACCTTATCCTCAAGAATAATGAATACTTTTCACATAAGCATCACTGCAAAGGTAGGACATAGCAGGTTCTTAGTAACAGTATCAACAGATATTATTTTGAAACATTGACTTTTTGCTGTAGTTTTTGAATAATGTTTTTATTGTGTTGTCTGCTTAAGATTAAAGGCACAAATGATATTTTATTCATTCTTTATTCAGCATTTATGAGGACATACTATGGATCAGACCCTGTGGATCAGTAATAGAATACAGAATACTGTAGGAGTTAAAAATCTAAATTCTTCTGTCTGTATCTTATTGTGTCTAAATTCTATCTTTTTTCCTCACTGTGCAATTCTTTCAACTTTTAGTTTTCAGTTTTCTGTCCCTCAATTTATTGATCATCAGAATAGATTTCATAGTAAGTGCAACTTCCTATGAGTTAGTTGATGGCATTATGCAGTTCAGCATGGCAACTGGCATTATTCACCATAGACTTACTCTGTGGAGACAGTAGGATATGTAAAGATAGGGAAAAAATCAGCCTTGTGATAGCAATTTGAGTAGGATAATATTTAAGATAAGGAATAGGCACCAATAAATGAATACTGTGAAACAGAATTTAGTAAATTTGATATTATAGATGATTTTGAAAGAAAATTGGTCACTAGGTTTTGCTAATTTGGACATGACTGAATGGTCTATTAAAAGTTATTGTGATCTGAGAAATATCAAACATACACTTAGATTTCCTTTCCATGTATCTATTAAAAGTAAAATGCTGATTAATGTATTCTAATGTGTTTATCTTCTTCTCTGGTATACTTTTTTAAAAAGTGCTCAGATAATCCTCAATCCTTGAGTTCTATAAAATATTCTAAACATTCTTGATTTATCACTGAATATCAACAGGTATAAAAAATGTAGAATCTCTTGAAAGATATAACTGAAGCAAATTATACAATGCTAAATTAAATTTATCTGCAAAACTCTCATTAAGAAACAAACATTTGTTTTTCATTAACTTTATAGACTATATCATACCTTCCCATTTCAAAGAAACTCATCATTTTGTGATACACATCTTCCTTATGGAGCTAAAGATCATTCTCGATTCTCATTTGAAATATCAGATCTATCCAAATTTAAACACTATTATATTCACTTTGGCAGCACATATACAAACTTAAACTGCTACTAGTTACATATAATAGGTTTAAAATTTATTTCTACAAATGCCCCTTAAATGGATCATCTTTGTGCTTTCCTACAACTCCCAATATATAGGCAAATTATTCTTTGCATACAGTGTACATTATATTCACAGAATCCCAGGATAAGTTTAAAAAGTATACATGTCATTTAAAAACTAACAGTTTTGTTTTACACATATTAAGATTTAAATTTAGCTATAAAGCTAATTATTTTAAGAAGGAAATATTTGAACACAATTGAGATAAACACATGTTAAAATTTTTTAAACGTAACATATTGCTCTTAAAAGAGGAACAGATACATTTATTTGAGGTGGAACCAAACCTGTCTTAACTGCCAGGGAGATAAAAGATAGCTGACCTTTCCATGTTTCCAGAGTGTGGACTAAAAGTCAACAAACTTTAGGCAATAGGCAGTGCACTTCAAGGAAAAGAAATATGCACAATGTTCTTTCCTGAGGGTGTTTTGAGAACTCAGGAACTGGCTGAGCTACCTTGGGCCTCTTTCTCTTTCTTTTCCATTGGCACTCAGGAGGTGACCTAAGTTGCTTCTCAGGATGGGTGTATATTTCTGCTACTGTCAAGCAAGAGGGCTGAAGCACCCCTGAAGTTTGATGAATTCCTTGTGTCAAGTCAGTTATCTCTGCCCCAAAATTCTGCAAACTAATTAGTAAAACTATTTCAAAATCTAAAGAAGGTTGTCAACTCTCTTCCTGTATGGTGATCTGTTTTGTATAATTATCAGATCAGTCATCTTCCCATTGCATGCCAGATGAAAGCTTTTCATGTCACCAGTGGCCAGGAAGCAGAGAGAGGAGAGGAACAGAGAATTTCTGACCAACCTTGGTGTGTATGAAATATGAGTTCACCAATGAAGTTATCAATGAATCAACCCATTGACAAGTATACCCTATATGTTCTAGTCTTACTCCAAAAGTCCCACTTCAGAACACCTAGTCTTAAGGAACATTTTCAGTCTAAGCCATAACAGTAGTAAGATCTTTGCAACATATATACAAGTTTAAAAACAAAACGCAAAATACTATTGAGGACCTAGGAGATAGCTTGGCAACAAAATGTCCATCAAGCAAGTTCAAGGTGCCAAATTTGATCCCTAGTATCACACACACACAAAAAAATTCTGAAATATTTTGTTCTTCCATTGTCAATATAGAAACCAAATGAATGGAATCAAGTCAGTTAGGGCCGGCAGATATAGCTTAGCAGCCTAAGTGCCTGCCTTGCAAGCACAAGGTTTAGAGTTCCATCCCAGTACTGAAAAAAAAATAAAATAATTAAAAAAGAATCAAATCAATTAAATTTCATGTATTTTCTTTATATATAAATAGACAGATAGATATAGATAGATACAGATAGATAAGATGTAGATACAGATGACACAGATATTATAGATATAGATATAGAAACAACATATATACATATATTCATATATTTCATATATTCAATAAAGTCTTGTGTGCTACTTTTAGAATCATATATATGATAGAAGTACTATGCAGGTACGCATAATTCAATAATAAGAATTTTGGAGGGTTAGTTCTTTTTGAGATTAAAAGAGCTTCTTTTGTTTATTTTTCCTTTATCCTTTGGAAAACTAAATGTTCTGTTTAGGATAAAAATCTTTACTACATGTGAGCAGTTATTAGTCCTCTCAACATTAATGAAGAGATTTGAAATAAGAAGGGGGTACTCACTCTGGGTGGTTTTTTTTTTTTTTTTGCATTTTTAGTATTTATTGTTTATATGCATAAAAACAATCTAAACTTTTAATATTGACCCATTTTTCATATACGCAATGTTGCTGCCTTCCTCATGATCTGAATCAAGGAAGTCTGTTCCTGCCTCGATCTGTCTTGCGAGCTCACTTCGCTTCAGCAGGCACTTCGGTCACGTGGCAAGTGTCAGCCATCTGGGTCTCCCCATCCTACTGCCATACCTCTCCTCTGTTATGAGAGCATGCATTTTACCATAATGTATGGTCTTCATCAGCCATGCCTGACTAATCTGGTAATTCACTAGGGACTTCCTCCACAACTTGCAAAGCGGGATTTTAAGGTTGTTGTGCTGAACTGGTCTCTCTGGGTCAGTCAGTGTTCTCTGAAAAGAAATTTTAGGTCATTCACTGTTTCACAGATATACGGGACTTATGGTTTCTTTTATTTTTGTAAGGCTCAGGCAGCTTAGCCTTTACTCCGGAGAGGTCAACCTAAGTTTTGGGAGCTACTGGTTGGCTCACCAAGAGTTTACCATGGGCAACAGTGTCCAGGAGGGGTTTCTAGGTTCTTGTTCATGGTGAGTAAAGAACTCGAGATGGTATGCAGTGGTAAGGGCAAAGCAGCTACATTTAATTTAGGCAACATTCAGTGAATGGACTTGTGCCAGTCAAAATCACTACTTGAAGTAATCACACAAAATCAACACTGCAGAGGCTTCTTCCTCAAAAAAGCAAAAAGCGGAATCTCAGAGTGACCAAAATTATTGTAAGAAATTAACTTAGTCTCAGCAATCTTCTAGGGTTAAAAAAATAGTTTTTATTTTTTAAAAAATTACCCACATAAAAGAGTCTTGAAAAAAGAAATAATGTAAAAAGTCAGAGTGTTTTGCTTCTTAAATTGTTCATTAAGACTGGTTAATAGAAACGTACCAGTTTATTTTGAAGTTATTTAAGATGCTGCATTAGCAGTGATTTGTAGCAAATGTTTCATCCAACAAATTCTAAGTAATTGTGAAAAGATTTAATGAAGTGCCAATTGGGTATTAGAGAGCTCTGTGGGTTGTTTCAGTTTGCTACTTGAGTTATTTTTATTCACAATAGCATTCAGTTCTCCCTACAGGTAAAATGTACTGCATGACTAATTATCTATATATAATTCCAATTAATAGCTTTAAGCAAAGCAAAATTCACTAAAATTTTTTTCTGAAACTCAGCATGTATAACTTCACCCAGAACTAAAAGTAAAATGAAAAATATTTTTGGAGAGAACATTTACACTTTGAAAATTCTACATCATCAATACTTAAAGGAGAAATACCCAGATATATTGCCCCAAACATGTTAATAGAAATTATTTCTAGAAATGATTGGGAAAGAATAAAGAAATGGTATGATTTAATGGAGCATTTCTTGCAAAACAGAATTATCTATATGCTCGATTGTCCAGAAAGTAATGTTATTGTTTTTATTTGATTATTAATATACATCCCATGCAACAATATTTTCCTGAAGGATACCCTATCAGATTAGTAAGTTTATTCTGTCCTTTTCAAAATCAGATTATAGCCTCGAGGGAATACTGCTCTCCACTCAAAATGAATAAATGAATACAAACTAGTTATTTAAGTTCCTAACATGCTCTGCAGCTCACCTTGGAATCTCTGGAAATAAGATGACTTTCACATTTAGTATGCCTTCCAAAGTCAACCATTTAGGTGACTTTTCGTCCTAAAAATGTAGTATATATTCATTGGCACCTAGAATTTTCATCAATAAAATTTGGTGTCTAGTTTTATTGTCTAACCAGAAGTCTTACGCTGTCAAGGAATATGTTTCTCTGCATTTGGTTTAAAGTTTGGGGGCTAAAAAAGGAACACATATCATCTTTATCAGGAGGAGCCATCTTTTTCATTATTCTCTTCTGTACTATTCTTATTTTCTACCTGCTAGATTCCAGTATCACCCACTGCAAGTTTTGACAACTCAAATATCTCCAAACATTAACAAATAGGCCTATGGGGAAGAGATTACCCCAGCTGAGTATTATTTCACATTTACAGGTGTTTGTATTTCTTTGATTGTCTGTATTAGGGTATTTCAGCTACCACTTTAATATTGAAGAATCTGTTTGGAGATGAGTAGTGCCTTCTAAATGAAATAGAACAGTGAGCATCACATTTAATCCTAAATCTGAAATAGCATGTTGATAATAGTGAGCTAAAAAAAAAATTTCATGCTTCCTTAAAAGAGAAATGAGTGTGATTATATACAAGGTACCAAAAAGTCTTCATATCACAATGTATTTGTTGTGTTGCAACACAACAAATACCTTGGAATATTTGGAAATGCTGTTTCTTAGCAAACTTAGAGAGCTTTCTTTTATTAAAAGGAGATTCTCTTTTTAAAAATGAGAATGGGATAAGAAAAAAAATGAAAGATTATATTTACTTAGAATATCAGCAAAGGGTAATAAAGGAAAGTATTCTTAGGCCTCTGAAAAAACAGAAATCTATAAAGAATGTTCAAATGCATGAATGTGGTGTAAAATTTTGTGTACTATGAATTTAAATATAAATTTTTCCAGGAATATTTCCTAAGTCTTTTTACCCTAATATTTTTTGCACTGAATTTTGTGAAGATGTTGAATCTAAATCTCAACCTAGTTTAGTGCCATCTGCCTATACATAAACTACCGATTCTAATGCCATGGATGCCATTTGTCTTTATCTGCCATTGTCGAGGTTCTTTCCTCTAGCACATTACCTCCCCTGAGAGCAAACAGTAAAATAAAAGTTCTCGAGGGGAAAGAACGTGGTTCCATATCCTTGGGGAAAAATATATAAACAAGGGCAAAAAATTGTTGAAATGTTGGTGTGAAGAATGATGTCTTGGCCACTGAGTCTCAACTTACTGCTAAAATAAAGATAAGACTAAGGCAAATGTAAATACTCATGGACAATATTTTGTCTGTGTAAGAAATCTGGTTCTCATTGTGTAATTTATCTTATTTTTTACAGTTAATCAGACTTCTCTTTGGATTTCTTAAGTTCAGAAAAGTCTGTATTTCTGTAGCTCATCTCCTCAGCACTAGAAGAAATTTCCTAGTAAGGATTCAAATCACAAATGACCAGGAGTCACATCTACATCTTTTGCCTATATTTATGCTTAGTTACCATACTTACATTTTAAATATCCTCCCGCATAGCAGATACAACTTTACAAGCCATAATAGCAAAGTCAGGTTGCAATCTTAAAAACATACACTCAATAAGAAATTATTTGAGTTCCATAAAGTGAATAATGTTAACTAAAAATATAATTCTTATGAAAATAATAAGAGCTATCAACAAGGAAAATAATATAATTGTAAAGGTATGGATTCTGGATCTAAATTATAAACTGCTGTATTATATAAATAATATTTAGCTAAAAGCCATTTTAAATTAAATATAGATGGATGAATATGATAGAATGAACATTACTGCTCACAAGATCATCTTTAATTGTGTTGCTAATTAAGTCATGGTTTTCTGCAAAATTTGAAGTTAAGCACCAGAGATTTTTACTCAACCCAAGATGATCACCCCTTATGTGAGTGCACTATATGACTGCAGCCGCTATGTGGAAGCTGGCCCTACAGGCAAGATGTATAACGACATGCAGGTCACTGCAAGCAGCTACCAGGCATAAAGCACAAGCACAGAAGTATGTTAGGAAATTGAAACTCGATGTTAACGAGGCAGGGGTTACACAAACATTCACTGTGAAAGTTATAGTAAGAGTTAAATACAAAGCCATGTTCCAGAATGGCTGGTAAGGAAAACCAGATTGGAATTTGTATCATCTATTTGATCCCAACTCTACCACAACTATAATTAAGTCCATGTAAACCAGACATATGAAAACTGGTCACTTAGCCAAGAAATTTGATCTACATGATGTTAACATTGTTGATAGAGCCATGTGGCTTCAACAAAATGGGGAATGCTTTTGTTATTGTTTTACTTATGGATCTGAAGTTACAGAAAATGTTTTACTATTTTATAGAGGTATATGAAGGAATGAAGATGTTCCAATCCACCGCCATTACTGGTGGATTTTTGCAAGATTTTGTATCTTTCTGAATGGAAGATTAGCTATCTGCCCTGTCCCCTTTCCACGTAATGATTCCAAAATGAACTCAATGACCAGTCCGTGAATGTCATCACTTTGAGACACAATAGCAGATTTTGAACAGATATTCTATACAGCTACACTTCCTGAAGAACTTTGCTCTTAAAAGTTATCAGAAAAATCTCATTTTAGCAACATCAGGCATTTTGGGGTGTGGGGAACCTCTTGTCCATTAACTCAGGATTCTTTAACTTAAATTTAAAAGTTTAGTTAGGTCTGCAAATAATGTAAAGACATGTACAAGAAAATAAATTATCTGTTCTTACCTTTGTGTGTTTCTCACAGTTCTTCCTAGAACGAACATGCAGAATGAGCTTAAATCAAAAGAAAAGGCTTACTGCCAGAGGAGATCTCACTCTGAAACCCTTGAAGACTAGGACCCTAACAGTGCATTTGGATATGAAACTAAAACACCCAAAAATGTAAATCCACTTCAAATTTAATCTATAAACAATCTACAATTGCATTCTAGCCTTAAATTCTGAATTTACATTTTAGAAAGGTATTTCTTACAGTACAGATTAGATTTCATGGTGCTTTATATGCCCAAGCAATGCAACGTAAAGTTGTAGAAGAAACAAATGACCAGA